>JAPFFP010025289.1:0-16111 GCA_026153255.1 Solanum medicagineum | reverse complement strand
ATTGTGAGAGGTAGCTATTTGCCATCCCAGCTGACTTCTTACTCCTATTTATGATTTTGTTCTATTCTAGAGACAATGTCATTTGATACGTGTGTTTCTTTCGAATCTATTATAATACATTAGAAGCTTGTGCACATGACAACCAGGTTTTCGAGAATTTTCATTAAGTTGACTTATCGTCCGTAATTGAACTTTCATTTTTATTATAATTTCGCATTTTTAATGTTATAGTTGGGTTGTAGGTTGACTTGTCTGGGTGGGATAAGACGAGTTCCATCACGCCCATTTTTGGGTTGTGACAAAGATACTTGTGATTATACTATAATTATATTGTCGTAACAAACAAATTACAGTAATTACTTGATTGTGTAATTATTATGTTGATAAATAATACTGCAATAATTATACAAATTTTAATTACCACCCTTAGTTTTACATTTAGGAAATGATATGAATTATTTTGAAGTAAAACCCAGCTCAAACCCCTAATATAAACAGTTAAACAATCGTACAAGTAGGGCAAATGAACTAAAATGCTTGGTTTAGACATAATTTATTAAGAGAAAATTTAATAAATAACAATATAGAAGTAGGTTATTACAAATAATGATAGGAGAATCCAACTTTCAAGACATAGCAATATAAAGTTTTCACAAACTAACAAAAAGAAAAAATAAGTGAAAATGTATAAATCTGGAATTAAATTACGTTCCCCAAGTTTACTTTATGTCCCCCATGCAATTGTCTTTAATGTTTTCCCAGGTATACATTATGTTTTGTTTCCAAGGTTCACTTTATGACAGGAGAATCAAATATTTATTTTTGGGTATAAGTTATTCATTAATTGCATCCGTTTTGTTACTTTCAAAATTGTAAAATCTTTCATACTTGAAATCTTCCATCTCTTTGAATGAAATTTTTATAGTGGTATGATTTTAGATTTTGAATATTTAGTGATCTGATTTTTTTTATAATATGGGATCCAATTTTTGTTCTATTTTGATTCATCATGGTGGCAAGTGAGATTCTTCAGGTTCTTTTTTTTCTCTATGTTTTATCTTAGTTTTTGGTCACTTTTTTTTCTGGTGAAGAATGATTTTTTTACGTCTTATTTTTTTATCAGTTCTAGACAAATATGGTAAGTTTTTTGTGGATGTATCTAGTATAAGTGTGGATGAAAATTTGAGATACTTTTCTGTAAAATATGTATAATTCATGATATGTCAAGTTTATAGAAAATATATCAATTATATATCACTTAAACATCCAAAAACAATACAAAAATTAAATTTGGGTGTGTTTTTATTTATGTATATGTTTGGTATAATTGTAGATAAATCTTGTAATATTTTTATGTAAAGTATGTATCTTTCAGATTATGTCTAGTATTTACCAATATACCAATTATATATAACTTAAACACAAAAGATATATTTTGGTGTTTTTTTAAATAATGATAACGCTCATTTTATTTTGTTTATATATTTGGTATAAGTACAGATAAAACTTGAAGAACTTTTTTAACATCTGGTGAAAAGACGAAAATATCCCTAGAATTGACCTTGCGTGTAACGTGTCTTCCCATGCTCTATTTGCAAATCCGAGACTGGATTTGGGATCAGTGAGAAAAACTGAATAAGAAAATAGTCTCAACTCGACTTTAACGTGACCAAGTCAAATTAAATTTTTCCAAAAAAATCATAAAACAGTGAGGTTTCCGCGCCCCTTCTGCGCCGTGCTAGGGACACGGAACCACACTATGCCTTTTTTCAAAATTCGACGAAATCTGACAATTTGCAAAAAATAGTCTAATTACACTAGTGCGCAATGTGCACTTGTGCATTTTCGCACTGGTTTTCGGCATTTAATTGGGAGGGGTAGTTTAGACCTTTCCTACACAACATAATCCTGAATTAGATGGTTTTAAGTCGTATTAAAGTCCAAAAACGCATTTTTATACTTTCATTCGTTTAAAACAAGAAAACCCTCTCAAGAACTCACGCGCAAGGAATTCAAAAATGATAGCAGGGCTTAGGAATTCTTTCCAACTCTTCAAGACTCTTTCTCAGATATGTAAGGCCAATATCTTAAAAAATAGAAGTTAGTTTTCACCCATGAACTTTCAAGTATTAATTGAGATTAAATCCATGTGATTTTTGTGAAGTATGGTAATTTCCATGGTACGTATAGATTCGTGATAAATATTATGATTCTTGGTTTCTATATTATTCAATTAAAGTACTGTTATCAAATTTATACTCGTACATGAACAAGATTCATTGTTGTTGAGGTTTATTGAAAATCTTGTTACTATTTCAAAAAGAGAAAGACTAGTATGAGTACCTTTCTAGCTAAGTTCAAGAAGTACATTTTAAGAATTGGTTCTTGCATATTAGCCAAGTAACCTAGCATGTTTTTGAATCACTTGAGTGGTTATTAGTTTTCATTCAAGTTAAAGAACTTAGATGAGAAAGCTAAGTAGTAAGTTTCCCTAAGTCCCTGAGAAATCAGAATTCAGGAATTCATAATCTTTAAGTATGAGCTATATAAAGATCATTTTTGGGAGCAGTATTGAGCACCGATATGGGTAAGGGTAGGATAGGATTGTACCACGGTATATTCCTCTTTAGCCACTGAGATGGCCCAGTTTTAGGATGGATCCACTCCCCTAGTTCTTCGTCGCCTACACCAGCAAAATACGGGATGGCTCTGGCAGCATGGGAAAGACGTTATATCACCACCAAGCACATAACAGTTGTTGTTGTTAGAGAAACTGCCCAGTTAAAAGATATATTTTACTTACAAGTTTTCAGCATGTTAATTTCAGCATACTAAGTACTTATTATCATTGTCACTTCATTATGAGATATGTTTAGGTCTTTTAAGAAATGTTATGTTATTCTGAGTTAATGTTTTGACCATCTTACATATCGTACATACCACATACTGACTTTCTTAGGACCTGCATCATTTTATGATGCAGACGCAGGTGACAGAGTTCTTCAGCAGTCGCTTTATTGAGAACCTGCCTGCTTCCAGTCTTTTGGTGAGGCCTCTTCTCAGTCCAAGGCTCTGGAGTTATTTGTGTTTCATTACAGCATTTATTTTTTGTTTTGGCTACTTGGGGCCTTTCCCAGTAGTCCTTTCAGATAGCTTTAGTAGAGGTTCCATAGACTATGCGTCAGTGTTCTAGTTCCAGTTTATTCATTATTGCTTATGCACTTTCACATTCAGTTTATTCAAACCATTCATAAGTTAGCTTGTTACTTTTATAGCATTTCCACTATTGTTTAAGTCTTCCCCTGAGTAAGTAGCCAGACCAAGTGGTTCGCTTGGGACAAAAAAAGGTTTCTGAGTGTCGGCCATGTCCAGGGTATAGGCTCGGGGAGTGACAAACTTGGTATCAGAGCACAGAGTCCAAGAGTCTTAGGGAGTCTATGGAACCATGTCTAGTAGAGTCCGTATTATGGGTGTGAAGCGTGCCACATCTATAATAGGTAGGCTACAGGACTTTAGGAAGTGTCATCATTACTTGTTATTCCTGGTCTCATGCTTAAGAGTATCTCTCTATGAAGTCCCTTCTAACTCGGGCATTCACGCCATGTTTCTCAGATCATGCCTCCTTGCAGAGCTAACTAACCAATAAGGGGAAGAGGATGCCAAGCCAGGAGAAATGCAAACCAGCTTGGCCGAATTCCTAAGGAACCTAGGGGTCTAATTATGCTTGTAGAGCAGCCATAGCAAGCGGACATCTCCAACGCTAACCTTTGCCAGACCATCAACACTTTGGCTCAGGCAGTCACTACATAGGGAGGATGCCAGGGAGATAATAAAAATGATGGGTTAGATACCGCTAGGGTTCAGGAGTTTCTGAGGATGAACCACCAGAATTCACGGGGTCCAATGTGAAGGAGGATCTTGAGAATTTCATTGAGGAGCTCCAGAAGGTGTTTCAGGTTATACAGATATGTGATGCTGAGCTGGTTGAGTTAGCTGCCTACTAGGTCAAGGGGATAGCTAGATTTTGGTTTGATCAGTAGAAAGGGAGCAGGGAGATGTGGCGCCAGCAGTTAGTTAGTCAGTATTTGAGGAGGCCTTTTTGGGACAGTACTTTGCCAAAGAGATGAGGCAAGCTACGATAAGGGAATTTCTGAATCTGGAGCAGCAGAATATGAGTGTACAGGAGTACAACCTCAAGTTTACTCAGTTGTCCATTTACGCTCAAGCTATGGTGGCAGATATGCGCACTAGGATGTATCTTTTTGTGTTCGGGATATTACAAATGACTAAGAGGGAGGGTAGGAATGCGATGTAGATTGGGGATATGGATATAGCCCTTTGATGACATATGTGCATCAGGTAGAGGAGGAGAAAATGTAGGATAGGGAGGGGTTTAGGAGCAAGAGGGCCAAGACATTAGGCGACGAGACAAGCAAGAGGGGGACAAGAGGTGGAAATCACTCATCTTTTCAGCCTAAGACATCCGGAACAACACCTTCATCCGGTAGTGCACCTGCACCAAGAGTTAGGAATGAGTAGGGATCATAGTACCACAGGTTCCCGGGCAGCCAGTCACAGGGTAGCATAGCTCAAGGATCAAACCGTTATCCTACTTCTGGTAAGTGTGGTAAGTCTTATCCTAGAAAGTGCCTTATGGGCACAAATGGTTGTTTCAAATGTGGTCAGGTGGGGCACTTCTTGAAGGATTTCCCTATGGGGAAATAGACATGAGAGATACCAGATCACAGACAGTCTCTGCAGCACCACAGGGCAAGCCACCTCACAGGGGTACTACAGCAAGATCAAGCGGGGGCATAAACCGCTTGTATGCCATGGGAACCAGACAGGAGCAGGAGAACTCACCAGATATGGCTAGGGTATGCTCAAAATCTTTACTTATGATTTTTATGCATTATTAGAACTAGGAGCCACATTGTCTTTTGTAACCCCATATGTAGCTGTGAAGTTTGGGGTGAATCCAGAATGCCTTGTTGAGCCTTTCAGTGTTTCTACTCCTAATGGAGAGTCTATCTTAGCCCAAAGAATCTATAGGGGTTGTCCAGTCTCCATTTATCATAAGACTATTGTAGCTGATTTGGTGGAATTAGACATGGTGGAGTTTGATATCATCCTAAGGATTGATTGGCTTCATGCTGGGTATGCCTCCATAGATTGCAGAACCAGAGCAGTCAAATTTCAGTTTCCCAATGAACCAGTCTTAGAATGGAGGATTGGCTCAGTTTTCCCTAAGGGTCAGTTTGTCTCATATCTCAATGCTAGAAAGTTAATTTCCAAAGGGTATATATACCACCTAGTTAGAGTTCATGATTCACGTACCGAGGAACCACCACTTTAGTCTGTCCCCGTTGTGAATGATTTCCCAGAAATCTTTCCTGAGGATCTTCCTAGAGTCCCTCCTGATAGGGAGATAGACTTTAGGATAAACACTCATCCAGATTCTCAGCCTATATCCATCCCTCAATGACGTATGGCTCCTTCAGAGCTAAAAGAGTTAAAGTTCCAACTATAAGATCTCTTACATAAGGGTTTCATTAGAACAAATGTCTCACCTTAAGGTCCTCCAGTCCTTTTCGTGCGTAAAAAGGATAGTTCTCTACGAATGTTCATAGATTACCATCAGTTGAACAAGGTCACTATTAACAAAAAGTATCCTCTTCCCAGAATTGATGACTTATTCGACCAACTTCAAGGTGCTACCTTATTTTCCAAGATAGATCTCTGATCTGGGTATCATCAGCTTAAAGTTAGAAAGTGACATTCCTAAGACAGCTTTTAGAAACTGCTATGGTCACTATGAGTTTTTGGTCTTGTCTTTCAGGCTGACGAATGCACCAACAGCTTTCATGGATCTTATGAACAGGGTGTTGAGGCCATACCTAGATATATTTGTTATTATGTTTATAGATGATATCCTGATGTACTCCCGTAACAAGGAGGAACATGCAGACCATCTTAGAGTTATCCTTCAGACCCTTAAGGATCAACAACTATATGCTAAATTCTCTAAATGTGAGTTCTGATTGGCATCTGTGGCGTTTCTGGGGCATATTGTGTCTAGTAAGGGTATCCAGGTTGATTCCTAAAAGATTGAGGCAGTAAAGAATTGGCCAAGGCCCACAACTCCCACAAAGATAAGGAGTTTCTTGGGCTTGGCAGATTAATATACAAACCATGGAAGATATGTTGAGGGCGTGCATGATAGACTTTAAAGGTAACTGAGATGATCAGTTATCCTTGATCAATTCTCTTAATAATAGTTTTCAAGCCAGCATACAGATGGCACCATATGAGGCCTTTTATAGGAGAAGGTGTAGATCACCCATAGGACGGTTTAAAGTTGATGAGGCAGGATTGATAGAACCTGATCTAGTTCATCAAGCTATGAAAAAGGTGAAGGTTATCCAGAAGATGTTTAAGAAAGCTCAGAGCCGACAAAAGTCTTGCACGGATGTTAGAAGAAGACACTTGAAGTTTAAGGTAGGCAATTGGGTGTACCTGAAGGTGTCTCCAATGAAGGGAGTTATGAGAGTCGGGAAAAAGGGGAAACTCAGCCTATGATATATTGGGCCTTACCAGATCCTTAGAAGGATGGGTAATGTTGCTTACGAGTCACAGTTACCAGCAGAATTAACATCCGGTATTTCATATTTCCATGCTTAAGAAGTGCCTGGGAGATCCCTCTCTAGTTGTCCCAGTTGAAAGTGTTAGAATTAAGGACAATTTGTCATATGAAGAGATCCGGTGCAGATATTAGACCGACAAGTTCATAAATTAAGGACCAAAGAGAATTCTTCGGTGAAGGTTTTGTGGAGGAACCAATTCGTGGAAGGAGCTACATGGGAGGCAGAGGAAGATATGAAGGCCAACTATCCATATTTGTTTGTTGGCCTAAATGAGGATCTTGAAGATAAACTTCCATAAACTATCTTGAAGATTTATATTTAATAAGTCCGACAATCTCGTGATTTGAGCTAGTTTTATTCGTGTCGCTATCATCCGAGGACGAATGATCCCAAGGGGGAGATATTGTAACACCCGATGAAAGACGAAAATATCCCTAGAATTGACCTTGTGCATAACGTGTCTTCTCATGCTCCGTTTCCAAACCCGAGACCGGATTTGCGATCAGTACGAAGAACTTAGTCAAAAATGGTCTCAGCTTGACTTTAACGAGACCGAGTCAAACTAAAGTTTTCCAAGAAAATCATAAAACAATGAGGTTTCAGCGCCCCTTCGCGACGTGGTATGGACGCGGAACCACACTTTGGTTTTTTCTAAAATTCAATGAAATCTGACAATTTGCGAAAACAGACTAATTACACTAGTGCGCGACATGCACTAGTGCATTTTCGTACTAGTTTTTGTCATTTAATTGGGAGGGGTAGTTTCAACCTTTCACACACCCCATAATCCTATCGTAGATGATTTTAAGTCGTATTAAAGTCCAAAAATGCATTTTTACACTTTCATTCATTCAAAACAAGAAAACCCTCTCAAGAACTCATGAGCAAGAAATTTAAAAATGATAGTAGGGCTTAGGATTCTTTCCAATTCTTCAAGAATTCTTTCCCAGTTATGTAAGGCCACCCTAAAACTATTATTTTTGAGAATATCTTTAAAAAAAGAAGTTAGTTTTCACCCATGAACTTTTAAGTACTAGTTGAGATTAAATCCATGTGATTTTTATGAAGTATGGTAATTTCCATGGTACGTATAGATTCTAGATGAATATTATGATTCTTCGTTTCTATATTATTCAAATAAAGTATTGATATCAAATTTATATTCATATATGAACAAGATTCATTGTTGTTGAGGTTTCTTGAAAATTTTGTTATTATTTCAAGAAAAGAAAGACTAGTATGAGTACCTTTTTAGCTAAGTTCAAGAAGTACATTTTAAGAATTGGTTCTTGCATATTAGCCAAGTAATCTAGCATGTTTTTGAATCACTTGAGTTGATATTAGTTTTAAGTCAAATTAAAGAACTCCGATAAGAAAGCTAAGTAGTAAGTTGTGCCAAGTCCCCGAGAAACCAGATTTCAAGAATTCATAATCTGTAAGTATGAGCTATACAAAGATCTTTTCTGGGAGTAGTATTGAGCACCGATATGGGTGAGGGTAGAATTAATTACTCGAACTCATAAACTATGTAGCCAGCATAGGAAAGGATTGTACCATGGTACATTCCTCTTTAGCCACTGAGATGGCCTAGTTTTGGGATAGATCCACTCCCCTAGTTCTTCGTCCCCTACCCCGGCAAAGTATGAGACAGTTTTGGCAGCATGAGCAAGATACTGTATCACCTCAAAGCTCATAGTGGTGGTTGTTGGTTAGAGAAACTCCCCAAGTTAAAAGATATATTTTATTTACAAGTTTTCAACATGTTAATTTCAGCATACTAAGTATGTATTATCATTGCTACTGCATTATGAGATATGTTTAGGTCTTTTAAGAAATGTTATGTTATTTTGAGTTTATGTTTTGTCCATCTTACATAGCGTACATACCACGTACTGACGTCTTTAGGACCCGCATCATATTATGATGCAGACGCAGGTGACAGAGTTACTCAGTAGCTGCTTCGTTAAGAACCTAACAGCTTCCAGTCTTTTGGTGAGGCCTCGTCTCAGTCTGAGGCTCTGGAGTTATTTATGTTTCATTACAACATTTATTTTTTGTTTTGGATACTTGGGGCCTGTCCCAGTGGTCCTTTAAGACAACTTTAGTAGAGGTTCCATAGATTATGCGTTAGTATTCTAGTTCCAGTTTATTCAGTATTGCTTATGCACTTTCAAATTCAGTTTATTCAGACCATTCATGAGTTAGCCTATTACTTTTATAGCTTTTCCACTAATGTTTAAGTCTTTCGTTGAGTAAGTAGTCAGGCCAAGAAGTTCGCTTGGGACCAGAATGGCTTTCAAGTGTCGTCAATATCCAGGATGTAGGCTCGGGGTGTGACAAACTTCGTATCAGAGCATAGAGTTAGAGAGTCCTAGGAAGTCTATGGAACCGTGTCTAGTAGAGTCTGTATTATGGGTGTGAAGTGCGCCACATCTATAATAGGGAGACTAGGGACATTAGGAAGTGTCATCATTACGTGTTATTCCTTGTCTCATGCTTCAAAGTATCTCTCTGTGAAGTCCCTTCTAATTTGTGCGTGCACGCCGTATTTTCCAGCTCATGCCTCCTCACAGAGCCAATAGACCAGTAAGGAGCAGAGGATGCCCAGCCAAGAGAAATGCAAACCATCCTAGCCGAATTCCTAAGGAACCTAGGTGTCCAGTTGTGCCTATGGAGCAGCCACAGCAAGCGGACATCTCCAACACTAAGCTTCGCCAGGCCATCCAGAGTTTGGGTCAAGAGATCACTACACACGGGAGGATGCCAGGGAGATGGCAAAAATGATGGGTCAGATACCACCAGGGTTCGAGAGTTTCTGATGATAAACCTACCAGAATTCACGGGGTCCAATGTGAAGGAGGATCCGGAGAATTTCATTAAGGAGCTCCAAAAAGTGTTTCAGGTTATGCGGATATGTGATTCTGAGCGGGTTAAGTTAGCTGCCTACTAGCTCATTGGGTAAGCTAGACTTTGGTTCGATCAATGGAAAGGGAGCAGGGCAGATGTGGCGCCAGTAGTTAGTTGGGCGGTGTTTGAGGAGGCCTTTTTGGGGCAGTACTTTGCCAGAGAGATGAGGCAGGCTAACGTAAGGGAATTTATGATTTGAAGTAGGAGAGTATGTGTGTACGGTAGTACAGCCTCAAGTTTAGTCAGTTGTCCCATTAACCTCCAGCTATGGTGGAGAATATGTCCATTAGGATAGACCTTTTTGTGTCCGAGCTCTCTAGAATGACTAAGGGGGAGGGCAGGAATGCGATGCTGATTGGGGATATAAATATAGCACGCTTGATGACATATGTGCAGTAGGTAGAGGAGGAGAAGATGCAGGATAAGGAGGAGTATAGGAGCAAGATGGCCAAGACATCTAGCCACGAGACAAGCAAGAGGGGGATTGGAGGTGGAAATCACTCATCTTTTCAGCCTAAAACAACTGGTCCAACACCTTCATCCGCTAGTGCACCTACACCAAGAGTCAGGAATAAGCAGGGATCATAGCATCACAGGTTCCCGGGCAGCCAGTCATAAGGTAGCATAGCTCAAGGATCAAACCGTTATCCTACTTGTGGTAAGTGTGGTAGGTCTCATCCCGGAAAGTGCCTTATGGGCACAAATGGTTGTTTCAAATGTGGTCAGGTGGGGTATTTTTTGAAGGATTGCCCTATGGGGAAATAGACTATGAGAGATACCGGATCACAGACAGTCTCTGCAGCACCGCAGGGTAAGCCATCTCACAGAAGTACTACAACAGGGACAAGCGGGGACACAAACTGCTTGTATGCCATGGGCACCATATAGGAGCAACAGAACTCACCAAATGTGGTTACAGGTATGCTCAAAATCTTAACTTATGATGTTTATGCATTATTAGAACTAGGAGCCACATTGTCTTTTGTAACCCCATATGTAGCTGTGAAGTTTGGGGTGAATCCAGAATGCCTTGTTGAGCCTTTTAGTGTTTCTACTCCTAATGGAGAGTCTATCTTAGCCCAAAGAATCTGCAAGGGCTGTCCAGTCTCCGTTTATCATAAGACTATTGTAGCTAATTTGGTGGAATTAGACATGGTGGAGTTTGATGTCATCCTAAGGATGGATTGGCTTCATGCTGGGTATGCCTCCATAGATTGTAGAACCAGAGCAGTCAAATATTTGTTTCCCAACAAAACAGTCTTAGAGTGGAGGGGTAGCTCTATTTTCCCTAAGGGTCAGTTTGTCTCATATCTCAAAGCTAGAAAGTAATTTCCAAAGGGTGTATATACCACCTAGTTAGAGTTCAGGATTCTCATGTTGAGGCACTACCTCTTCAGTCTGTCCCTGTTGTGAATGAATTCCTAAGAATCCTTCCTAAGGGTCTTCCTGAAGTCCTCCTGATAGGGAGATAAACTTTGGGATAAACACTCTTCCAGATACTCAGCCTATATCCATCCCACAATACTGTATGGCTCCTTCAGAGCTAAAAGGGTTAAAGTCGCAGCTGAAAGATCTCTTACATAAGGGTTTCATTAGACCAAACGTCTCACCTTGAGGTGTTCCAGTCCTTTTCTGCGTAAAAAGGATAGTTTTCTACGGGTGTGCATAGATTACCATCAGTTAAACAAGATTACCATTAAGAACAAGTATCCTCTTCCTAGAATTGATGACTTATTCGACCAACTTCAGGGTGCTACCTTCTTTTCCAAGATAGATCTCAGATCGGGGTTTAATCAGCTTAAAGTTAGAGAGAGAGACATTCTAAGATAGCTTTTAGAACCCACTATGGTCACTATAAGTTTTTGGTTATGTCCTTCGGGATGACGAATGCACCAGCAACTTTCATGGATCTTATGAACAGGGTGTTGAGGTCGTACCTAGATATGCTTGTTATTGTGTTCATAGATGATATCCTGATCTACTCCCATAACAAGGAGGAACATGTATACCATCTTAGAATTATCCTTCGACCCTTAAGGATCTGCAACTATATGCTAAATTTTCTAAGTGTGAGTTCTAGCTGGCATCTGTGGCGTTTGTAGGGCATATTATGTCTAGTGAGGGTATCCAGGTTGACTCCCAAAAGATTAAGGCAGTAAAGAATTGGCCAAGGCTCACAATCCCACAGAGATAAGGAGTTTCTTCAGCTTGGCAGGTTAGAACAGACGGTTTGTAGAGGGGTTTTGTTCTTTCTCATCTCCCTTGACTAAGCTAACTCAGAAGCGAACTAAGTTCGAATAGTCAGAAGCTTGTGAGAAGAGTTTCCAAAAGTTGAAGACTAGACTGACCACAACCTCAGTCTTATCCGTACCAGAGGGAGTGGATGATTTCATGGTATATTGTGATGCTTCCAGACTTGGCTTGGGTTGTGTATTAATGCAGAGAGGCCAGGTGATAGCTTATGCCTCCAGACAGCTCAAGTTTCATGAAAAGAATTACCCAACTCATGATCTTAAACTTGTTGCGGTAGTGTTTGCTCTGAAGATTTGGAGACACTATTTATATGGTTGGCACGTGGATGTATTCACGGACCACAAAAGCTTGCAGTATGTATTTGGCTAGAAGGAGGTGAACTTGAGACAGAGGAGATAGTTGGAGTTGGTGAAAGGCTATGATATGAGTATCCTCTATCATCCAAGTAAAGTTAATGTGGTTGTTGATGTTCTTAGCAAGGTGACCATGCAGAGAACAGCTCATGTGGAGAATGAAAAGAAAGATTTAGCTAAGGAGGTTCACAGACTAGCCCATTTGGTGATCCAAATTGAAGATTCTAACGAAGGTGGGGCCATTGTCAAGAATGGGTCAGAGTCATCCTTGGTGGTAGAAGTGAAAGAAAAACAAGACAGGGATCCAATCCTTCTCATATCGAAAGAAGATGTTTAGAAGCAAAAAGTATTAGTGTTCTCAAAAGGGGGAGATGGTGTCCTGAGATACCAAGGCAGATTGTGTGTGCCATGTGTTGACGGCCTTAGAGATAGGATCCTGGCTGAAGCTCATAATGCCAGATACTCTATCCACCCTGGTGCAACAAAGATGTATAGAGATTTGCGAGAGTCTATTGGTGGGGTGGTATGAAGAAGGAAATTGTAGAGTTCGTGTCTAGATGCCCAAATTGCCAGCAACTTAAGGTTGAGCACCAGAGGCCTTGTGGTGTAGCCCAGAGCATAGAGATTCCGGAATGGAAATGGGAGATGATTAATATGGACTTCGTAATAGGCTTACCTCGACCCCGTAGACAGCATGACTCAATATGGGTCATAGTAGATAGAATGACCAAGTCAGCTCACTTTCTACCTGTCAAGACGAATGATACAGCTGAGGATTATGCCAGACTCTATTAAAGAGATTGTTAGGCTGCCCGGGGTCTCTATATCCATTATTTCAGACAATGGAGCTCAGTTTACAGCACAGTTTTGGAAGTCCTTTCAAAGGGGCTTGGTACGAAGGTGAATCTAACCACAGCTTTCCATCCACAAACAGATGTGCAAGCAGAGCGAACTATACAGACCTTGGAAGATATGTTGACGGCATGCATGATAGACATTTAAGGTAACTGGGATGATCATTTACCCTTGATCGAGTTCTCTCAATAATAGTTTTCAGGCCAGTATACAAATGGCACCGTATGAGGCCCTTTATGGAAGAAGGTGTAGAGCACTCATAGGGTGGTTTGAAGTTGGTGAGGCAGGATTGATAGGTTCTGATCTAGTCTATCAGGCTATGGAAAAGGTGAAGGTTATCGAGGAGAGGCTCAAGAAATCTCAGAGGCGACAAAAGTCTTACACGGATGTTAGAAGAAGGCACTTGGAGTTTGAGGTAGGCTATTGGGACTACCTGAAGGTGTCTCCAATGAAGGAAGTTATGAGATTTGGGGGAAAAAGGGGAACTCAGCCTATGATATATTTGGCCTTACTAGATCCTGAGAAGAGTAGGTAGTGTTGCTTACGAGTAAGAGTCACCAGTAGAATTAAGTGTTATACATCCGGTATTTCATATTTTCATGCTTAAGAAGCGCTTGGGAGATCCCTCTCTAGTTGTCCCGATTGAAAGTGTTGGAATTAAGGACAATTTGTCATATGAAGGGATCCCGGTGCAGATATTAGACCAGCAAGTTCGTTAATTGAAGACCAAGGAGATTGCTTTGGTGAAGGTTTTGTGGAGGAACCAATTCGTGGAGGAATCTACAGGGGAGGTAGAAGAAGATATGAAGACCAACTATCTATATTTGTTCGATGGCCTAAATGAGGATTTTGAAGGTAAACTTCCATAAATTATCTTGAAGATTTATGTTTAATAAGTCAAAAAATCTTGTGATTTGAGCTAGTTTTGTTCATATCGCTATCATTTGAGGACGAATGATCCCAAGGGAGAGATATTGTAATGCCCAGTGAAAAGACGAAAATACCCCTAGAATTGACCTTGCGCGAAATATATCTTTCCATGCTCCGTTTGCAAATTCGAGACCGGATTTGTAATCAGTGCTAAAAATTGATTTGGAAAATGGTCTCGACTCGACTTTAACGCGATCGAGTCAAATCAAATTTTTCCCAAAAAAATGATAAAACAGTGAGGTTTACGCACTCCTTCCGCAACGTGCTAGGGACGCGGAACCACACTTTGGTTTTTTTTGAAATTTGACGAAATCTGACAATTTGTGAAAAATAGTCTAGTAGCGCACTAGTGTATTTTCACATTGGTTTTCGTCATTTAATGGGGAGGGGTAGTTTCGACCTTTCCCATGCCTCATATTCCTAAAATAGACGGTTTTAAGTCGTATTAAAGTCCAAAATGCATTTTTACACTTTCATTCGTTCAAAGCAAGAAAACCCTCTCAAGAACTCACGCGCAAGAAATTCAAAAACGATAGTAGGGCTTAGGAATTCTTTCCAATTCTTCAAGAATTCTTTCCCAGTTATGTAAGGCCACCCTAAAACTATTATTTTTGAAAATATCTTTAAAAATAGAAGTTAGTTTTCACCCATGAACTTTCAAGTACTAGTTGAGATTAAATCCATGTGATTTTTGTGAAGTATGGTAATTTCCATGGTACGTATAGATTCTTGATGAATATTATGATTCTTGATTTCTATATTATTCAATTAAAGTATTGTTATCAAATTTATACTCATATATGAACAAGATTCATTGTTGTTGAGGCTTCTTGAAAATCTTGTTACTACTTCAAGAAAAGAAAGACTAGTATGAGTGCCTTTTTAGCTAAGTTCAAAAAGTGCATTTCAAGTATTGGTTCTTGCATGTTAGCCAAGTAATCTAGCATGTTTTTGAATTACTTAAGTTGATATTAGTTTTCATTCAAGTTAAAGAACTCAGATGAGAAAGCTAAGTAATAAGTTGCGCTAAGTCCCCGAGAAACATGATTTCAAAAATTCATAATCTTTAAGTATCAGCTATATAAAGATCATTTTTCGGAGTAGTATTGAGCACCGATATGGGTGAGGATAGAATTAATTACTCGAACTCATAAACTATGTAGCCAGTATAGGATAGGATTGTACCATGGTACATTCCTCTTTAGCCACTGAGATGACCCAATTTTGGGATGGATCCACTCCCCTAATTCTTCGTCCCCTACCCCGGCAAAGTACGGGACAGCTCTAGCAGTGTGGGCAAGACGTTGTATCACCACGAATTCATAGTGATGATTGTCGGTTAGAGAAACTTCCCAAGTTAAAAGATATATTTTACTTACAAGTTTTCAGCATGTTAATTTCAACATACTAAGTATTTATTATCATGCTTACTTCATTTTGAGATATTTTTAGGTCTTTTAAGAAATGCTATGTTATTCTGAGTTACTATTTTGGCCATTTACATACCGTACATACCACATACTGACGTATTTAGGAGTGCATCTTTTATAATGCAGACACAGGTGACAGAGTTCCTCAGCAGCCACTTCGTTGAGAACCTAACAGCTTTCAATCTTTTGGTGAGGCCTCTTCTCAGTCATGGCTCTGGAGTTTTTTATGTTTCATTACAGCATTTATTTTTAGTTTGGCTACTTGGGGACTGTCCCAGTAGTCTTTTCAGACAGCTTTAGTAGTGGTTTCATAGACTTGCGTCAGTATTCTAGTTCCAGTTTATTCAGTATTGCTCATGCACTTTCACATTCAGTTTACAAACCATTCATGAGTTAGCCTGTTACTTTTATAGCTTTTCCACTATTGTTTAAGTCTTTCGATGAGTAAGTAGCTAGGTCAAGTGGTTCTCTTGGGACCAGAAATGATTTTCGAGTGTCGGCTACGTCCAGAGTGTAGGCTCGGGGCGTGACACTTTTCTGTAAAATATGTATAATACATGATATGTCAAGTATTTACAAATATATCTATTATATACACTTAAACATCCAAAAAAATTACACAAAGTCAAATTTAGGTGTTTTTTTTTTTTGTGTGTGTGTATATGTCTGGTATAATTGTACATAAATCTTGTAGTACTTTTTTGTAGACTATTTTTACTATTTTATTTTTTTGAATACA
>JAPFFP010025268.1:0-16112 GCA_026153255.1 Solanum medicagineum | reverse complement strand
TGAAGATTGGAGATGGAGACTTGAAGCTTGAAGAAGAACCTTGAAGGAAAACCTTAGCTTAGGATGAGGGTTTGGGAATTGAATTTGAGAGTGAAAATATGGCTATGTTTTTTAGTGAGTATTGGGGAATGTTTAGGATGATATGAGGGTGAAATAAGGCTAAGTATAGGTAAAAACACTTTTGGGAACACTTAGGCCCAAGACCCAAAAGCCTAGGACCAAGATAAAAATCACTGGCAACAAAATACAAAGCTCTGCATTGCGAAGGAAAAAATTTACACTGGTCCGCGACAGTTATGCGTCGCGGCCCTGTCGTTGATCGATTTTAGAAATCAAAATATTGGAAAATTGAAATTGTGATTCGATTGCTCTAAAATCGACGTTAGACCCGCTTCCCCCTAATTTTAACCCTGAACAAGAATATGAAGTCGAATTTGTGATATTGCACACGAATTTTGAGATATATGGAATTTAAAATTCTGGGCATTCCGGGAACATTTTTGAGCACTTTTTGGTGTCATTTCAAAGGGTAAGTTGATCCCTAGATTTGTAGGTCCCTATAGAGTGTTGACGAGGATTAGTAAGGTGGCCTATGAGTTGAAGTTAGCCAATGACATGCATATGGTACATCGAGTCTTCCATGTGTCAATGCTAAGAAAATGTGTGGGTGATCCTAATGCTATTGTGCCTCTAGATGTTGTGGGTGTCGTTGAAGACAATTTGACATATGAGGAGGTTCTGGTAGAAATCTTTGATAGGCAAGTCAAGAGGTTGAGGAACAAGGAGGTAGCTTCTATCAAGGTTCTTTGTAGAAACCAACAAGTTGAAAGTGCCACATGGGAAGCTGAGGTGGACATACTAAAGCGATATCCATATCTCTTCCACTCTACTCAAGCCTAAGCTACTAATTTACGTTTCCCTATGTGATTTCATGTCTTAAGTTTCGGCCCTTATGTCATTGCATGTATTCGTGTTTATATCGATAAGTTTTATGGTGATTTTGATGTTCATGTGGAGACTTTTTGAAAATAATGCTTAAGTGTATTTGTTGCATCCATTTTGGGCCAAAATCTTCATGATTACCTTCCTTGTGTAAGCTTCTTTGACATTCGAGGACGAATGTTCCCAAGGGGAGATATTGTGACACCCCATAACTCCACGCTCTTACGTATCCATGTTTCAAGCTTTGTTTTTGTAGGTGGGGAGTGTATTAGGGTCATGGGAGACTTCTAGTACTTAGGTATTGGTTCATGCAAGGGTCAATGTTAAACGAGCATAACTATTAACACACTTGGAACGGGATGGCACATAACATGTCAAATGAAATCCCTTAGAGTTAGCTTTCCAAAGCTCTTGGTTTCACCTTATTTTGAGTTTGGATGAAGTAGTTATGACCATGTTTGTGAGACCCTCCCATGTAGTGAAACCACAGGGGTAGCTTGACGGGCAGTGAGGTGTTGGATGGGCCGTCTGGGTAGCCTTGAGTTGGAAAAGGCCATTTTTCGCCTAAGGCATGGGGCACGGCCAGTGGCATGAGCCGTGTGGCTTGCCACTGATCGTGTGGTTGGTTGTGGAGTGTGTGCAAGTGAGGAAAGTGAGCATGGGAAGGAGTTTTTGACTAAGTGTGGTGCACAGGAACCTTTGACGGGCTGTGGAAGGTTAGACAGCTCGTGCGCCTTGGGATTGGGGTGGCCCACAACATTTGTTTTCTAAGTGTAGTTGGATGGACCACTACCCAGACCGTGTAAAACCAGATGGCCCGTTAAAGTGGCCCGTCAAAGTGATGATGACGATAACATTTTCCCAAGTGTTCTAATTCCAATTTTTAGACTAAGTATCATCTCGCGGGTACTCCACACGACTCGTGGAGTGTCACATGGCCAGTGTAACCTTAAGTGAGTGACACTTTTCCAATTTCCCTCCATTTCACTAATGGTATTTTCGTAAATTTTATTTATTCTAATGATCTTTCTGGACTTTTAATGATATCTTAACCTCCCCAAAAGACCTAAACCCTATTCCAAAGGATCAAAGTCATTACTCTCATCTCTAATACACTCTCAAATTCTCTCAAGAACCTCCATCAAAACCCAAATACAAATTCAAGAAAACTCAAGAACAAGGTTGAATTTTAAGATTCCATTCCAAGATCCCATTCTTTCCCAACTCAATTTCAAGAAACTCAAAATCTAAGGTATGTGGGTTTCAACCATTGAGTCCTTTCACCCTTGGTGCCCAAGCTTCCGTTTTACCTAAATTACATGTTTCTATCTTGATTTTACTTATGGGTCTTCCATTGTGAACTTGACTATGAAGTATGTTGGGGTTTTGTAAAAGTGTGATTGTTCAAGCATGTTTTGAGCTATGAATCTTAGATCTATCTTGAGATTTGATGAAGGGTTTTGATGTATGTTACATGAGTGTATTGCAAAGTGTTTGTGGGTGGTTATACATTAAGGTTTCTTGCATGATTCCACTCTTGAATTACATGATTTTACTAGCATTGCACACCCACCAAGTGTTTGATAAAATGTATGGTTAATGTATCTTAAGTTGTTGAAGGCCTAATGCTTGGCATATGAGTTAAGTGGCTTTATGATGATGAAAGGATGTTATGTATGTGTTGATTCCATGAGATGTATCTGTATTGTGAGTTGGCCATAGCCAATTGAGGGGTAATGCCTCAATCACCTTAGATGGGGGTGGTAAGCCATCAACCAATTAAGGGGTTGGTACCTCAATTATCTCAGATGGGGGTGGTAAGCCATCTACCAATTGAGGGATTGGTACCTCAATCATCTCGGATAGGGGTGGTAAGCCATCAACCAAATGAGGGGTTGGTACCTGAATCACTTCTAGCGGAGGGTGGTCATGTCTGTCCACCGTTTGAGGGGTTTGTACCTCAATCACTTCTAAGGGGTGTTGTACCTTAGATTCCAAGTACTAAGTTGCTTGGTCTATGATTATGGTCTATTCCTACATATGCAATATGATTTATGTATAAGCATGTTTATTTCAAGTATCATCCTGCATGTCATATTATGCATTTTGACTGTGTTGCTTATCAATTGTTGCATTGCATCCTACATACATAGTACCTTCAAACGTACTAACACATACTATATGCCTACATGATGTTACCATATAGGAACCGGAGCCCCACTTGATCATCCTCTTCCTCCACGTGGCTGGTGCGATATCTCTCAAAGCAAGTTGGTGAGTCCTCAACTTCGAGGAAATACTTTTCTTGATTTATGCTATGCGTAGACTCTCTTTTCTTTATTGTATGCTTTGATTATGAGGGTGAGTCCAGTTGTTTGTCTTGGCCCCGCTAAGTTCTATGTTTAGAGGTGTTGTTGGACAAGTTAGGTAATGATGCTATGAGATTGACTCTCTCTTTAACTCTATGTTGTTTTATGATATGAAAGATTCCCCTTAGCCTCGTATCCCCTCTTTACTATCTCTTATTGTTGTTTTCTTGCTTCACGACCAAGGAATTGTAATGATATGTTAAGAGGCTTGATTGGGGTCTCTTCGGTTTCCACATTCGCCGTGTCTAGGCCCTAGGCTTAGATCGTGAGAAAGGGTACACCCACGCACAACCAAGGTGTCAAATAGTGTCCTAGTAAAGCACATGTAGCTTAGTGTAACTCCTTTCAGCTTGTGGGATCTGAACCCTAATCCCATAGCGAAACATGACACTCAATTCCGAGTATTTTGTCGACCCATGGCTCCCAAACTTTGCACCTATTTATATAATAGTGGGACAAATCTCCTGCAAGAGAACAAATCCCCCTAAAAGGGACGGAATGAGTCACCCGATCTTTGAATGTATATCGTGTCGATCAGAAACACATGATCCTGTGTGCCCCAAGGCATGCGATATATATGTAACCATGTGGCTCTATGTACAACATCTCTGGGAATGCATCATATTAAGCCTACACTAAGGCTCAGGGAGATGGATAATTAAAGGTGTTTCACCCATCCAGAATCATACAACATCCTAGCTAATAAAAGTGATAAATTATCGAGGCAACAATGTGTTGGACCATTGATAATATGTTAATTCCCAGAACAAGATTGTAGACCAATGAACTAATTCATGCAAACTATTCCTCACACAAATAGACCAATGAATCCCTCAGGATATAGCATACATCTCCCTAATAGAATCACAACCCCATCTCTAATCCACCAGAAGTTCAGTATTATCATGTCTTATGCAAGAGCCACGGTGTCTAGTCAGAAGCACAAGCAACAATATCTCTCAGAACATAGTTTGTTCCCTAGCAACTAGTAAGTTTAACGATTGTACCAATGACTAACAGTTGCATGTGCATGTATATATCACTGAAGCATTACAGAATCATGTCTGACTAGAAACAAGTATATCACAAACTAGCCAGCCACAAATGTTCAACTTAAACATAGATAGCCATAGCTATACAACAGGTATCTAGAACAGTCAAGGCTATCAGAACCATATATATACAAGAGTAGATACACATAGAGTATAGGCTGATAAGAATCAAGCCATGTATACATACCTGTCATATGGCATCAGCCCATATCTAAACGTACCAGTCCCTTTCGTCATTTAATAGTTCCAGAACTCAACTAATATAATAGCTATAGCCAATATAGTAACAAGTACCTCACACTATTATACATTACTCATGCTCAGTAAGTCGAGTCCACATACACACGTTCACACATTTTTAGCTCAGTCTAAGGGTTAAAGAAGCGTAACCTACGTGGAAGGAGGTTCCTCAAGTTCTGGATTAGTCCACTCGAGCTTTTCCCTTCATAATCGCCTTCAGACGCTGCTTAGCTGTCAAAACAAGAATCACAATATCAGTACAACTTATTTGATTGTAAAATTCTAAGAAATAGTGTAAATTACATCAATTATGACTAAAAAGGGGGAAATGGGGCCCACACACGAAATACAAAACCAACCCTATAAAATACTCTCTATGTCACTCTGAATCTATATCCAAAGATTGAGCACAAAACCAGTCCCAGAAATAAGGAGAAACAATACAAAAATGAAGTTACATTTCTTACCAATAACACATTATATACAACATCTTCTCGGCCAAATTTCACAAAAATGTAGTAAAATTATCATGATCCAACCACAGGAAAGTGTTCCACTCGGAAGATATAACAACTTAGACAAACTTCACTTCATTCCTATGAGAAATGACCAAGATATCACAACTCCAAGTTTTCAATAGCTTATGGCGTACAATCAGCTAAGAACCATAATTTTACATTAACATTTACACCAAAATTGAAATCAACACTACCATGGCATCCCTTGTAAAATCCCATACGATGTAGCCTTTTGAATTGCCAAAAATAGAGTTATATAGCTAAAATTATGTTTGCACAAAGTTTTTGCTTAAGAATGTTCGCGACAAGCCTTTTAAGGCTTGACACCGCCGTAACCCAGGCCTACACGAATGCAGGCACTAGGATATGAACGTAGGTCTTGACATACGCCAGACCTCCACATACGCGGGCAAAGGCACCGTGAACGTGTTCCTCTGAACGTGGTTATTCTATTTTTTTCAATTGTACCAGCTAAGTTAAGAACTTTGCCTGGGCATTCTTGGCCCATCTGACATCCATTTTATGCAAGTGAATAGCATAACTACAATGGTGCGGTTAGAATTTCCAATGAGCGTCCAATAGAAAAAAGAGAGTCCCACTTCTTTTCGGCTATTCTTAGCTAAAAGAACTGAGGGGATAAAAATGCATCTGAAATACTCGTCATCCAACGGAAGTCCTTCTAGCCTATATTTGACGTTTCAAAGCTGAACACGCTATCAACATTTCATTTATAACATGTTTACCCAGATTTTACATGAAACCACTTTTTAGCTTATGGTTGAACTAGTTTTTCAATTTTTGACTTAAACTCGTGTCAGAACACCCACATCACAGACTAACCACGCTCCTAACCTAATTTGGCCATTTTAGAACTTATGGAACTGTCAAAATTTCATTCTGAGGCCATTTTCTAGGACTTTATTAGTAAAATCATTTTTCATTTATAAATTCTCGTTTAACTTGAAAAGCCACATAAATCCCAAACAACTCATCCAGCACCCAAATACTATCCTAATAAGTCAAAAATAGCCTGAGACCGCTATGCACGTGCTTGAATCAATACAATAACCACGTAAACATATAAATAACCTAGAGGGTCATTACAAAATTGGAGGGAGTGAGAGGCTAAAAGAGTGTTATGTACCTCTATATGAGCATACAAAGGTTAGAGAACTTAAACTCAATCCAAAACACTATCAAAACAAGGACATATTGGCTTAATTTTGAACAAAGTGGAAGGTTTTGACAAGGTGCTCAGGGAGATGAAGGGTGACTTCTTAACGTTGAACTAAGTGGTCACATCATATTCAGTCGCTATTAAATACCTCGAGTATCAAATAAGTCAAATCTCCTTTCAGCTAAACAAAAGACCACAAAGAGGTCTCCCGAGCGATACCATTGCAAATCCAAAGAAAGACCATGCTCATGTTGATGTTTGAATAATGCTTGGCTATGTTATTCCACGATGTTAACTAAGGTGCTGCTTTGGAGGTAACCCAAGTTTAATTTCCAATTTTTAGTATTTCTGTGTTGTTTTGTTGTTTACAAGTGTTGGATAGTGGGTCTATGAGTTGAAGGAAAAGATGTGAAGTGATGGACAAATCTGCAAGTAGAGATGCAGTTCTTTGGGTCACCAACATGGTTGGAAGGATCATAGAAGACCGCCAAATTTCAAGTTAAAATTGCACAAGGGCTACTATTAAAAGGGAGAGCAAAGAATTCAATCGATGAATCGCCAATCTAGTCTGCAAAGTAATTCAACATCGAAAAGTCCCCCTTGCCATTCCTGTTAGGTCAAATTTGTGATGGAGGTCTGCTTAGTGAATCATTCAGCAATGTTAAGTACCTCACTGAATAAAACATGGTGCAAATTAAAGGGAATTTATAAAAGTGTCTTTTTTCAAGTTTCACTTCTCTCTTGTACTTTCCCTCAATATCCCAAACACCCCTTCACTTTCCTTACCTTGATTTTCAAGTTCTTAGAGTCTTATTTAGCATGTCCATGTCCATTTCCCATCATCTATTTTTTCTAAGGCTTCATTAACACGTATGTACTCTTGTTTTTTTATTTTCCATGTGTTTTGGTGCAATTAGTGATGAATGCCATGTAGATACTTGTTCTTTCTTGTTTTTGAGCCAATGATTTTGTATTTGTGCTTGTGTGCTGGAATAGATTCCAAATAGGTACCCTAGTTGTGGTGACTTTTGAGTTTAGATGATTTTTGATGGCTTGTGTGAACTTGATGCTATGAGCATTCTTCATGAATGTTTAATTTGTGGATAATGGGTTGAAATCATGCTTTGATTTTTTTGGATTGTGTTAGAAGGCCCTATGCTTAGGTTTGGTTTTGAACTGATTTGAAATGACTGAAATGGTGTAAACTTGATGTTTAGGCTAATTATCGAACTTTTGTGGGTAAAGTCTGAGTAACCTAATGCTTGAGACAAGTTTTTCTGATGATGTATTAGTGATGATTCTCTTAAGGGTTTTACTGTTAATCAAATATCCACACCTTATTTTCCAATGGAATTTGAGTAATTGGGAAGCTTGCGGTAGTGGGTATGGTATGTGCATGTTCATAGTGGTGTTTTTGAAATGTGTCTTGGTGCTGGTAGTGCAAAAATTGGGTTTTAAAGTATGTTGGTAAATTTTGTTGTCAAGGGTTTATTAGGCGAGCTCTTTCAAGTACGCCAACTTGGTCGGCGAATCGCATTTTGGGGTGATAAGCTTGCCCTTTTTACAGACCCCAAATGGTTCTGAAGAGAACTTTTTTTGTCATGCCTCCAAACCTATAAAGACGGACAGGCACTCGATGCCCTCAAGGCCCGAGAGAACCAACATACAACCTGGTAGCTTCCTAAGTCCTACAAGCACCTCATCTCTTTCACTTCCTTTAAGGCTGTGATCTTCTGAATTTGACTCAAAACTTATATACACTGGACCCTCTTAAGCGTTAGACATACATATAGTCTTCTAATTTGAAATTCAAGCACCTTTAAAAATGGGTGCTAATTTGACCAAGCCGTATCACGTTCCATATGCATAGGACTAGTACACGTAAGATGTGGGGTGTTATATTTTTGGTAATGTAATGAGGTCTTAGAGAGTCCGTTTGGCGACTCACCAAACATTACTCCACCTCAAATAGTCGACCCATTGTCATTGCAGAACCATTTGGTGAGTTTGCGACTCGCCAATGCTTTGTGAGCACTAGAAGCCTGCAACTTCAAATATGATTTTAGCCTTTGATTTAGATTTCGATTTTGATTCTCTTGTGCCTAATTTTATTTTTAATATTTAATGCAAACATGGTATGACCTAAACAACTAGTTCAAACAAGTATATTGGTGGAAGATGATGAGCCACCAAGGCATTGACTACCCTCAGTGTCTATCGACGAACCTAGTCAGAAGCCATCTCGTCCACCCAAACATGCTAGGACAGAGGCTACGAATAGGGGAAAGAAAGCTACCATAGAACTTTCCACTATGAGTCAGACTCCTATTCTGATGATGTCATGTTGATCCACATAGTCCGGTAATCTCGCCTAGGTCAAGAAACATTTGCCCAGACATAATCTTCCACAGCTCCACCTTCTACACAGTTTATCAGACATGATCGATCTAAGGTCCAATCCAAACTTGTGAAGGACCCTGTTGCTGGAGAGATTCCAAGGGCCTCACATGTTATTACTCCTCATAGCATGAATATATTATGGATGCCCGACCAGTGTATCATTTTGGAGTAGAAGTGGCTCTTCAATGACGGCGTGATTGATCGATATGCTGACATTTGGGACATGGTCAAATTCCACAATTTTGAGATTTTCACCCATCATTGGCCAACAACGCACACACCTAGGTATGAGAGTTCTATAAGGCCTACACTAGTAGCTCCCTAAAGTTGGAAAGGGGATAAGACCTAAACCTCTAGTTGAGATAAGGTGACAAAGGGTAAAAGTAAAGTGCAAGCTCATTGAGATTAAGGAGGTACTTTGATGCCCTACCGAGGATTTCCTTGCACTATGACAGAGATGGGCTAGCCATTTGGACAACTTGAGAGGTTGGTTAGCCTCATTTTTATCGAATGTCATATCCCCCATGGATTGTAGAAGAGGTGACCATTGAGAAAAAGAACATCCATATGCCTGCTCGCTACTAGTTTGGGTTCTTCCACAGAACTCTCATGCCTTCATAGAATGAGACAGCATCAGGCTTCCAGAAGCTGCACTACTTGGCTATATTATTGATTAAGCATAATTAGATTTGGCTGAGATCATAGTTTTAGAGATTTTCATAAGAGCTCAACAGCAGCACACTTCCCTATGATTCTTGATCCTCATCACGCGGCTATATCAAAGAGCGGGGTTCCCTTTTGATGAGACGAGGATGTTCAAGTGACCCCCTAAGCAACTAGTGATATCTTCTAGATAGAGGCAGAATACTTGAAGGATGTGGAGATCTAGAGGAGGACACCACAAGTTGACACCACTCCAATAGTTGACCCAACTAACAGGATAAGGAGACCGCCACTGATACAAAGACTCCATCCACTGCGGCTCCTGACATGGCTCCTCTTGGTCCATCTACCATAGCATCTACTTCCACCGCTCCTATCCCCATCAGCCTCTACCTCTAAGCTGCCACTTACATAGGTTATGATCTATCAGATAGGTCATTTAGCCTGATCTATTAACACCAGAGCCTCTTGACTTGAGTCTACATTTACTACATGAATGTAGGAGTCCATAGCAATGGCCTTAGCTCCTATTCATCTACAGCTAACATGTTATCAGGAGATTTTGGATAGTTATGGTCATAAACTCAATTTTCACACTTGTAGAATCAAATATTTAGAGAAAAGGTTAGCTCCCACTTCTTCTGAGGACGTTACTGGTATCTCAAGCTGATATAGTGAAACTTTGAGTTGAGATAGACAAGCTTCAATCTATAGACATACCACTAGATTGGGGACCTGAGGCACCCACTAGCTCATCCTCAATTCCACTATCACGAAGTAGATAGCCATTGACTTTTATAGCCCCTTCGACTACCATTGTTATTGGAAATGTCAAATTTGAGGAGAAAGATGAGGATGACCTGAGGCACGAGATGGATGAGGAGTACTTAGAAGACCCACAGCTGGACGCAGTTTCCATTATTGAGGTTCTTTCAGTTGCAGAGGATCTATTAGTACCGACTGTTTTGGAGCAATCTTTGAGGACATTCACTAGCCATATACCAAGAGCATGCTACCATCCACCACTACAGAGGAGTTTGCTCTTGATGCTCTATAAGGCACTGATGCCTCGGCCCCTGATGCAACACTATCTGACTCAGCTTCCCCATTCTCGCCTACACAAGGGGATTCTTTATCTTGATATTGTCTTTTTCTATCCCTCTCTTTTATGGTGCATTGAGGACACTACTCTTTATTTTTTGGGGGTTGTGGTTAGCACGTAACCCGTTTTATTTGGGTTGTATGTATTGACATTTTTTTATATAGTTTGTTATGGTTATTCCTTTTGGGTTATATATATTGCACTTTGGTTTTTGTTTCGATATAGTTTTATTTTATTCTATCTTGTTGGCTTGTTGATATTTTTTGCTATGGTTGGAATGGATTGATGTCTTGGAGTACCTTTTAAGTGTTGATTTTTATCAATATCAATGTCTCAAATTATACTTTTGACACACATTTGCTTGGGCTAACTTGATGAGATGTTAAGAGTTGCATAATTCACGTGTGGACTCATATCATCTTGTTGTGACTAGATGGAAACCAACTTGGAGTTTTGCGCTGACCATTGCTCTTGAGCAAACTATTTGGTTAGAATAATGTTGGATATTTGTGTTAGAAAGCCATGTGGGGAGGCCTTTTGCTTTGAAAATTGTTTAATAGTACTCAGAACTTGCTTGGTTGGTCCACTTGATTGACATTAGTAAATGAGAAAGAGGATCTTAGGCATTTCTTTAAGTGTCCACAATTAATATCTTAGACCCCATGACTACTTTCTTTTGATTGCCTATGTGAATGTGAGCTTTGCTTATCACTATTAGAGCCTTACCTTTCCTTTTTGAGAAACTTGAACCAAAATGAATCCTTGGCTAGTTTTACCTTTCCATGTTCTTCTTGGTGTTTGACTTGGTAGAATATTCCAATTTTAGGACAAAAGACTAAGTTGGGAGTGTGATATGGTGGAGGCAAAGATTAATTGTGATAAAGTGGTTTTATGATGGAAGAGTTTGAGTCCTAGTTGGTTATGAGCATATCTTGTTGCCTAGCTTGGAATTTTCTTATCTCTACTAAAAAAAGAAAAACATGAATTGAAAAGTGTTTGATTTTAGCTTTAGATTGTAAGTATGTTAGAAATTGTGTTTGTTAGTGAATAAAAGGGAGGGAATGCCTTGTTAAGGTTGATAAGATAAGAAGAATTGAATGTTAAGCTTGGGCCAAGTTTGATGTGGTGTATTGTTGAATGATAGTTTAAATCTAGGTCATACACCAAGAAGTTTAGTCACTATCCCAAAATGTCACTTTACCTTGTAGTCAATCGCATTACAAGCACAAAAAGCCCATTGTGATCTTTCTTAAGTATGTTGATGTATTAGTTGGAAAATAAGGACAAGTTCATGAATCGATTTTGGCATGCGTTCTTCTTTTGGGAGTGTGAGTGTGGTATGATTCTCGAGATTTATATTGCATTGCTTTGTGAGAAGGGAATGTTCTTTTATGTGAGGGCAATAGAGCATAATTGTTCATCTTGGTTTTACCTTTGGGTGAGCCTTTGTGAGTGAAAGCTCTGAAAGGCACGTTCTAGTCATTGCTTTAAGCTTGAAGTACATATGTGAGTGGTTACGTGGTGAATGGATTTTGTGCCTTAGAAAATTAAGTACCAGTTAGTACATTTCATAGACATGACCTTTGAACTAGTTGACATTTGATTTACTTGAGGATAATTAAAGATTTAAGCTGAGGGTGTTGATGAATGGTGAATTTGCACTCATATAGGGCTTGAATTGTGCAAGAACAATGTCCTTAATGCCCTATTTTGTGCTATAAACTAACATAAATTGTTGCTTTTGCACCAAGGTGACGATTGAGGAGCAAATGAAACACAAACATGCAAAAATAGGTCAAAATGAGCAAACAACGAAGTATGAGACACTGAGCATCACAAAGGGTACTTGGCGGGTCACCAAAGTATCCCACCGCTTGCCAAAAGATCACCCAAAAAGAAACAAGTCAACCTGAGAAAGAGTGAGCTACAGAAAGGATTTGGCGAGTTGCCAACTTGGTTGGCAGGCTCGACCTTAGCTTTCACAAGAAGGCACAAACTTGGCCTTGGGTCACTAGTTATAGGGAAAACTCAAGCTCCAAAAGGCATATCACCAAGAACATTGGTTGTCTTGACTGAGCTAGCTAAGTTTCCATATCAAATCCAGTTAAGAGGAGAGCTCTATGATGCTAAAGGAACTTATGTGAGTCACCGAGTTAATCGGTGAGCTCGAACTAATGTCACCAATTAGAATTTCAAGGAGGATATTTTGCACTTTGTGTATGGAGTATAAATAGCTGAGGGGCTGACATATTTTGGAGGGAATAGTAGAAGGGTAGTAATAAAATTTTTTAGTAACGAGTAGTACATTCTGGCTAAGAGTAAAATTTTTATTATTGAACAGTTTTTCTTTTCTTTTGTAGAGAAAGTAGGGAGCAGAAAACACATTAATCTTCATTGGAGATAAGAAACTTTTGTTGATTTTTTCTAGATTTCTTATGCTTGAAGACTAATTCAATGGAAGAGAATTTGTTTCATAAATTCTCATATTTTATTTGATGATTAGCTAAAATCTCAATACTCCTGTGAGAATAATGTCAACCATTATGAAGTAAATGGTTGTTAGGTGCTTGATTTTACTTGATTTATTGATGAATCCTTATGGGTTTTATTATTTTGATCATGTTTTAATGTCGGGATTGAGGTTTCAAACTTAGTTCTAGCTTAGGATATTCATGTATGCTTGAAAAGGTTGCATGAAGTGAGGTTAAATAATAAATAAATAGCCATTAAATGGTTGAGTTAATGAAATCTCCTTGAGATGGGTGGTTTTTGCTAAGGTTGAAGTGTTATGTATTGACCTCATTATAGCTTGAGAAAGTTATTGTGAAAATTTAATCTTGAGTTTGAGATAACATTGATCAAATGTTAAACCCACCTACCCTACCCATGAAGATTCATCATCCTTTGAGTATTTTCAAATACTCATACCAATTACTATTTGTGTGTCTATTTATCTTCCCTAGAAGTTACTTCTTATCTTAAACCCTCTTGATCTTTTCTTTTTACTACTTTATTTTAGTGATAATTTCCCCTAAAATTTGCCTTCATAATGTTGTTCGTTTCTATTTGTTGTTTTCTCATGACTATGAAACATTAAAACACCAATGTTACTTCTTCATTTGAACTTTAACCTAATCATTTCTCTATGGGTTTGACCCCAATACCAAGTTGGGTAGATATATTTTGACAACTGCCCACACTTAAACTTGTGAAATGTGTGTTGATTTGTGAGGATCAGTATCAGAGCACTAGGTTTTGAAATAATCCTATGATTCTAACATGCCGTGTCAAGTAGAGTCTTATTTATGGGTATGAAGTGCACTACATCTATGAATAGGAGGCTATGAGGTGTTTTAGATAATACTCCACCTCTTCCGTGATTCATGTCATGCCATAGAATGTGCTAAGGCTTCCTAACCCTAATGATTATTCTTTGTGACTTTTAGAAAATATCTCCAAGGAAAATACCCCTAGCCAAAAGAAGTGCATGCTAATGAGGATCAAGCTCCTCATGACCTTTTTGGAGAACAAGTCACCAATGTTGAATTCTAAACTGTTATTGCTATGTTGGCCTGATCTATGGCCATCTAGGCTAATCAAGGTGTGTTTGCTCCTTCTCATGTGCATACTTCAATATCTAGAGTGAATGATTTTGCTCAAATGAACCCTCTTGAGTTCCATGGTTCAAAGACAGATGAGGATGTCCAAGAGTTCAATGATGAGGTGTATAAGGTCTTGGCCATCATAGGAGTGACTTGAGAGGAGAAGGTAGAGTTAGCAGTATATCAGCTTAAGGAAGTAGACCAGGTGTGGTTCTGTCACGACCCAAGGCTAGGGCATAGACGTGACACGACAAATGGGGAACCTAAAGGGACCCCAAACAAGCCTCTCAACATATCATTGCACATCCTTAGTAGCGGAAGCAATTAAACAACAATAAGAGAATAGAAATAAGGGCAAATGGACCAAGGGAGTCTTTCATAGCTTAAAACATACAAGCAGCAAGAGAGTAAAAGCTCATAACATCATTACATAACTTGTCCAGCAACACCTCTAAATGTAGAATGGATCGAGGGCCAAGATAACCTTCTAGGCACACCCTCAAAGTCGAAAACATCTAATAAGATAAAAGAGTCTTTGCATACATAGGTACAAAAGACATCGTCCTTGGAGTTGAGGACTTACCAAACTTGCTTGAAGAGATAGTACTAGCCACATGAAGGAGGAAGATTATCAAATGGAGCTCCAATTCCTACATGGTAACATCATGTAGGCATAGAGTATGCATTAGTATGTTTGAATGTACAAAGTATGTAGGATTCAATGCAACAATAGATAGACAACATAGGCAAAATACATAATCATAAGCAATGGATAGCATAATAATGATATGGCATGTGTGAATGATGCATGAAGTAAAACATGCTTATATAGAATATATTACATGTGTACGAAGAGACCACCATCATAGACCAAGCCACTTAGTACTTGGAATCTAAGGTAAACCACCTCTTGGAGGTGTTTGAGGTACCCACCCCTCAACTTGGTTAATATGTTTACCACCTCCCATCAAGATGTTTGAGGTACCAACCCCTCAACTTGGTTAATGGGTATACCACCTCCCATCAAGGTGTTTGAGGTACCAACTCCTCAACTTGGTTATGGTCAACTTACAACACTAAAGATAACTTTCATGAAATTAACACACATATATACACACACATAAAGTCATTTAAGTCATAAGCCATGCAATGGATCATCAATAGCCCAAGAATCCTAAACTAGACATTTTATCAAACACATAGTGGGTGTGAATGCTAGTGTAAAAATATGCAATTCAAGAGTGAAGTCATGCAAGAAAACTTGAAGTAAATCAACCCACCAATACTTGGTACTACCCTCATGCAATATACATTGAAACTCTTCATCAAACCTCAAAATAGGTCATAGATACATAGCTCAAAATGTGCTTAAACAGCCACAGGTTTAAGAAACCCCAACATAGTTCTTAGTCAAATTCATAATAAGTAAGACTTATAAGTAAATCAACTTGAAAACAGGCATTTTATATGAAAAGGAAGGTTGGGCACCATGGTGAAAAGGATTCAATGGGTGAAACCCACATACCTCAACTTTGGAGAATTCCTTGATGAAGATTTGATTGAGAACTTGAAGCTTGATTGAATTCCTTAAGATCTGGAATGAGTTTGGGACCCTTGATTTTAAGTGAAATATTTGTCTTGGTGTTTGAGAGGGTTTTGGGAATGTCTTATATGATATGATGTTGAGAAATAACTAAGTATAGGTATTTTTACGCATGAGAAGACTTAGGCCTAAGACCCAAAGGCCTTGGACCAAAACAGGAAAACTGGTAACAAAATACACTGGTCCACATCTAGTCCATGATGCGGACCTCACGCACAGGACAAATTTATAAAACTTTGCGATAGATTCGTATCGCGGAGCTATCGCGGTCAGCTACTAGAATTCAAAAATTTGTGAAAATCAACATTTTCTACGGTCTTCTAAAATTTGGCTTATACACTTTCCCCACTCAATTTTTCCCCCACAAACAACAACAACAACATACCTAGTGTAATCCCACAAGTGGGGTCTGGGGAGGGTAAAATGTACGCAGACCTTACCACT
>JAPFFP010025257.1:0-16113 GCA_026153255.1 Solanum medicagineum | reverse complement strand
CATCATTAAACATGTTATAACCTAGTGTGTGTGTGTGTGTGTATATATATATATATAGGAATAAGACTATAACCGATAATAACACCATATGGACTAATACATGGAATCTTGATATTTTCTCTATACCAGAGAAAGAAGAACCTCCACCCTATGGACTCTATCCCAGCATAGTAAGTATCATATGCGTATGTAGAGTCCACCCTATATGATCAATCCCAGCTCGGTGAGTATCCTAGGTTTGTGGATCTGCTATTTTGATATGTTATAGGCACATAAATATAATCCTACGGTGGCATGTAGTTATAAGACATGAGGATTTCTATAAGGACCCTTGGGCTTACTCCCCTTCACTCAAGTTCATTTGGTGCTAAGTCATATACCACGGGAATATGTAATCATACAATATACATATACTTCATCATAATTTATAATTCATCAAAATCTTAATTTCATAGCTTATAAATAGGAATCATAACCTCATAATGCATTTCAAAACATAAGAACAGTACGTAGCTTTCATTAAGTTTGGGTATACTATCCGTCTTATCATCATTGCATAACGTTAGGATTTTAGGTCACCCTCATAATCATGATCATAGTATACTTTCATTCATGGAGTCTTATTGATAAAGACATAGCTTAACATAGGAAATTAGGGCAAAATATGGGTTCATGGACAATCGAAGTTACAATCATGATATTGATGAAAATCATGTGAGATCTATGCAATTGAAATCAAATTAAATCACAAGTAAAGGAGCTCATATCTAATTCATAATCCCTAATAAACATATACTTGAAAATTCTTGTAAATCAATTAGAAATCATACAATTCAAGTAATTCATATATAATGGAGTAAATTGATCATGTAATAATTACAATTCAAGCATTTAGATAGAAATCATAAAAAATCCACAAACTTCATGCTTGAAATTGAGAAAAAATGAGAGTTTGATTTGGGCTCCATGGATGAAGCTCTACAAAGCTCAATGGAGAAACCCTAGAAATTATGATGAATTGACCTTGAAATCCTTGGAAAAAGGTTTGAACCCTTAGTTCTTCAATGTATGTTACTTGAGAGAAAACACTTAGAAACTTTTGGAGAGATCTTGAGAGTGAATGAGTTTGAAAGGGTTTGAGGGTAGTTTAAAGAGAATTGAGGTGGTTAGGGTAGTTATTAGGATCAAAACAACATAGTTTAGGGGTTAAATAGGTAAAAAAGTCCAAAAGGCCCTTCATTAATTTTCTACGGATTCATGTACGAGTACAATCTACAAGTCATAAATGGGAGTATGAAGCGTAGGCTATGGTTTCAACTTGTTGAAATTGGATCTTTGAAAATAGTCTCTGAATCTCCACTTATGAAACCCTTTCTTGGACCTGTAATTTCCTTTACGAGTCATACTTACCCCTCACAGGTTCGTTCTAGTACTTAGTAAAATTTCAACTTCTGAGGACCCTATCTATGACAACTATTTGCGAGTTATAATCCAAAGTGTGACTCATACAATGCTTTCATATATTGACTTCTAGTGTTAAAAGTTTTGACCAAGTCATGGAACAAGCCATGGAACTTGTCTGTCACCTGTTGAACAAACCACAAGTCATATATGGGCTTGTAATATTAGTCCAGAACTAGATTGTAAGGCCTCCTCAGTTAGAAAGTCAGAAAGTGCAGAAGAAGTGGAATTGAAAATATGCAGGCCAAAATTGTTAGACTCATTTATAGCCCGTAAATTAAACTACAGGTTTAAATAGAACTCATGGATAGGATAGGCCTTGTTGAAAATTTGACTAAGTGCAGGAGCAATGTACAAAGATAGTTTACAATCCATAAATAGAACTGCGGATCGTAAAATGTGTTCATGGATCAAGGCCTTGGGTTGATGAAAATTTAGATTCTTGAAGTTGAAACTATGAAGAATAGAACAATTTGTACATTGTTTTATGGTCTATAAATTGCTTATTGGTTTAGAGTCCTGAAGATTGTAAAATTTGTAAGAATGGACAAAACCACGAAGAGGGTTTTATGACCCGTAGATCATACTATGAGTCATAGAATAAGGTCGTAGTTCGTGATTTAATGATAGTTTCAGAAGATAAAAATGAATAGGATGAAACCCCACTCTATAGTCCATAGTCCGTTTTACAATCTGTAATTCCGTGTTGTTGTTTGGATACGGTAGTTTAAATGAAGGACATTTTTCTCCTTTGCCCACATCCTAATCCTAAAACTATGTCATTTTGGAGTCCCCCCCCCCCATATCAAACACAAACCTCTTAAATACTGTCATTCTCTCCATTCCGAATTCCTTCAAAATTTCTAAGGCAAGAAGCTCCCCATAGACAAGGAAAGAAGGGCTAGGATTTCCAAGAGTTCTTTTCCCTAAAATCTTTAAGCCTTTACTTAAGGTCTTCAACCAGCTTTATGAGTTGATTTGTGGAGCCCTTCCATCCTACAAAGTCCAACAACTTTCCATTTTACCTATTCTTTAAAGTTCTTGAAATGTTATGAAGTTCCATGACATGGTTTAAATGATGTATTAATGACGTATTTTTAATTATTTTGACTATAATGATGCAATGTGACAATGTAGTATAAATTTCTATAGTTTTTAAGTTGAAAGCGATGATTTAATAGCCTAGGGTTCTCCATTGATGATGTGGGTTGTTTAGACTTGGTTTTAAATTGATTGGTTTCATCATGATACTACTTAATACTTTTGATTCATGTGTTTTAAAGTACATTGCACGAGCCCACTAAGTTAATAATGGTTTCTACAAGATGTCGATGATAAGGGATTTAAAGTATGTTTTTGAAAGTCTAGGATTGTTTTGAATGTTATGAGCATAATATAAATCCCTTAATAATGTTTAAGATGGACCTCAATGCAAAAGGACAATTATCACTTGAGTGGCTTCCAGGTTAATAAGCTACTCCTAAATGATACTACTTATGATTATAACGTTATAATTGCATTACTATGTTAATGTTTTAAAGTATTCCATGGGATTGACTTAGCATCAATGGGACATTGAAGCGGGATTCGGTGAGAAAACTGTCAAGACTTGAACCTAGGGCCTAGCTGTGACATGGTGAATGTAACACCCAAGGGCACCCCATCCAAGCTTCTTGTACATATCATAAACATACGTAAGGTAAACTAAGCAACTCATAAGAGATTAAACAAGTTGAATATATCAATATCAAAGTCATAGTTTTCCTTAGGGAATTTACAACATTTTCAGTCCAAAACATGCCTCTTGTAAGGACCCAGACCCTAAAAGACCTTACGACGCTTAAATATTGTTCCAGATGATCTTTGACCAGGGTGACTTCTAGGGACACCTCCATAAGCCATGGAAGGGTCCACGAGCTATGGAGACAGCCTTGGGGTGGACCTTAGCCTTCATGGCTCATTTTGGCTTCATTTGGAGTTCAAGGCTAAGTAGCCCTCCATGGAGCCTTCCATGGCTCGTGTTCCCAATCACTGACTGCAAAAGCCCTCGTTAGAGGGGACCTTGCCTTGGTAACCATGTTTTTACCTAAGGGTGACACCACGGGCACCCTCACAGTCCAAGAAGAGCACGATGGACCATGAATGTGACCATGGAGGGACTCTTGGCCAAATTTTCCTCATAACTCACCTTCTCAAATGTTAGGCACCCTTCACAACAAACTTCACAAGCTGCAAAGGTTAATCGATGAACAAAGGCAATTGTCCAAGTCACTTCAGTTCTTTTTGTCCAAGCATAAAATCCAAATTATTGATACTGGCCTTTTCCAGAGTCGGATCCCTTCACGATGGGCTACACGACACGTGAATGGCCTTACATGCCTTGAATTCCATCATGCAGGAGTCCAAATTCATTTTTAATTTTGTTTTCATCAAGGACCCTATTTTCTTCGAAGGTCTTTTACGATTTTTATGCCTGTCCTGAGACCCCTAAATTAGCCCTTTGTTCATTCAAAACACTTTATTTTCAATTCAAACACTTAGACTCTACAAGTTCAAGTTCCTAAAACTTTATTCAAGTCAAGTTTTGAAGATTCAAGTTGGGGAATTCTCAAGCCTAATTCATCTCATTCTTCCCAATTTCTTCAATGTATGTGTGGTTTCATTTACGATTTCCTTTTAATCATGAAGCCCCAAAATCTATTTTATGAAATTCATGATTTTAAGTATTAATTTCAAGTGGATCTCTTAAATTACCTTCAATTTGATGAAATTATGTTATGAGTCGTTATCAATTGTTGATTTTAATATGAATTAAGTCTTGTTATGTTGATTTATATGGATTTTATGAGAATTGAAGAATGTATGTCCCTATAATTTATGAACTTATGCATGAGTAATTTTAAGTATGTCTCAATTATTGATTTCTTTATGAATTTAGTATGGTTTCATCTTATTATGATATTTCAATTATGAATTCCTAATACTCATGCTATTCCTTCATTCCTCAAGACATATGCATGCATGAACAAGGATTTTCATGAGGTTTATGATGTGAGTTATTACTCAATTATGATTATGACTATGATTTCAATCAAATATGATTATGACATGACATGTGATCACATAATGTTTATAATATGATTTTAAGCAATTATGGGTGTGTACACACCATTATGTTTAAATATTAATGAGTTATTCTTAAATATGTATTCATGGGTTTAAGTATGCTTCATATTTAAGCCTAAGCATGTATGATTATGAAATATGATTTGGCTCTTAAGCCTAAGTATGTATGGTTTTGATTTTGAAAAGACTTATGTTTCTATATAAAGCATGTATATGCATGTATTCCCATGGGATGACGACTTAGCACTAAATGAGATTGGAAGTAAAGACTTGGCCTAAGGGGTCCTTATATAATGTCTCTTTCTCATAACTATGTGTCAAATGTAGGTTTATATTTATGCCCCTTTGTGGATGAGTATGCTTATGAAAAATCCTTTTCGAGATGAGTGGTGTTCCTGTAAGGTGAGGTTACTTCTCTGAAATAGGTAGTGTTCCCGTAAGGAGTATAATCTATCTTTAGCAAGTAGATTACCCTTTCCTCCATTGTAGGGAGAACAATGGGATTTTATGTAATAGCTCGCATGGTCTTATATATCAATTGATATCCCATCTCCATTATGTTTAAGTATTATGGCGTTCATGCATCATGGACTTAAGGCTTATCGTTATGATGTTCTTTCTTATGTACTTCTTTCTATATATATGTGCCCTTGTTATCTAACATTGATTTGCAGGTTATCATGTTCATAAGCACTACATGCCCATATATATAGTACATTCGAGTGCACTAACACATACTTTTTTGCCAACATGATCTAACCATGCAGGGACCAAAGACTATTCTCATCCACCTCTTCATGGCTAGATTGAACTTGTGAGAATTTGTTTGTAGTAAGTCCTTTGTTCTAAGGACAAGACCCACCTTCTATCTACCTACTTTATGTGATGATTATCTTGTGTTTGAATTTGAGGGGGGGAGCCCCAGACATGTCTTGGCCCCCATCCTATCTATGACTTAGAGGCAGTGTTGGACTTCATGGAAATTCTATGTACAAGATTTCTATGTTGATGCTAGTGGAGACTATGTTCAAGTCTTATGTTATGTTATGTTATATATGATGTGATGATTAGATGTCATAGTTACTAAGTCCCTATTCCCATATTGTGAGTCATATGATTCCGCCCCTTAGAAATTGCTTGTTAATGTGGAATGTGTGATGGAAAGTCTTATGGTCCCTATCCCTATAGCTTAAGTCCCGAATTCCCATCCCTTAGACCTATTTGTTGAACTTGTGTGATAATGATTCTCATGCCCGTTCTTCCCCATAGGTTGAGTCCAATGCTCCTTTCTTTTTGTATTACATAGTGATGTATGAATTGTGCTTCTGAATGGATAATGTCTAAATGGATGCTATGAGGCTTATTTGGGGACTTTTGGGTTCCCATTCGCCATTTCACTCTTAGGCCCTAGGCTATGGTCGTGGTACTTCTACACTGTAGATCTTCGTGGAGTCTACAACATGCTACTTGCTCATCCTGAAGAGAGAATGATAATGAAATTATAGAGTCTCAACATAAAAACATAACATGAAAAAAGCTAGTCCCCAAAGCATGGAAATTACCAACAATCTTTAAAGCACAATCCAACTCTAGCTATGAAATAGAGGAATAGACTTGTTGTCACTCATCCCTACATGGTTAGATCATGTAGGATAATGAGTATGTTTTAATATGTGAAATGTACTAAGTATATAGGTATGCCATGCATCAAGGAACACAATAACATAATATCAATATGCATAATCATAACAATAGAATAAGTACAAGATATTAATGATCAATGCACGTTTAAAACCATGAGTTGAAGCATCACAAAACCTTTCATAGCCTAGCATACATATGAAGGAATAAGACCATAGACAATAATAAAGCCATGCAGACTATTACATGGAATCCCGATGTTCCCTCTACATCGAGTGAAGGAGGAATCTACTTTGCCAAGGTAAGCTCGACCCTTACCCTATAGGCTCTATCCTATCACGGTGAGAAACATATGTATATAAAGACCCCACCATTTAGGCTCTATCATAGCGTGGTGCGTATCAGATGAACACAATGATAAATGAATACATTAGCTAGCCTTATATGCACATTATCACCAACCTACAATGGCACGTTGTTATGAGACTTGAGGATTTATGTAAGGATCCTTAGGAATAGTCCACCCCACCCCCCACACAAGCTCATTTGGGGCTTAGTCAAATCCCACTGAATATATAATCATGCATATACATAGCTTTCAACATGATTCATACTTTATCAAAATCATATTATTATAGCTTATAAAATAGACATTATAACCTTATGAAAACATCTTACATCGCAGGAATAGTCAATCTATACGATTGTCATATAATGTAGATATATTTCCCATATTATCATCATTTCATTAACATTAGGTACTTAAGTCACCCTCATCATCATCATAATCATAAAATCATCATCATATAAAAACATACTTTTCATACATAGAATCATAATTCATGAAAATCATAACTTTGTCATAGGAAATTAGGGCCATGTACGGGTTTATGAGAGATTGAGCTAAAATCATGTAGTTAGATGAAAATCATGTAGGGATTATGCAATTGAATTCAATTTGTATCATTAGCAATGGAACTCAAATCAATTCAGCAAGCCCTAATCATCTTATACTTGAAATCACTTCGCTTTACTTGGAAATTATAGAAATCTTGTAATTCTTTATAATTCATGCATAAATAAGTATAATAATTATGTAATAATCATAATTCAACTATTTGGAATGTCATCCTAAAAACCCATATAAATCCATGTTTAAACTTGTAGAAAAGGGGAGATTTGAGTTAGGCTTCATGGATGAACCTAGTCCATAAATGAAGCTTTACATACATCAATTAAGAACCTTAGATATTTAGAGATGGAAGACCTAGACCAAAACCTTGAAACACTAGCTCCAATGGAGTCTTTGCTTAGTGAGAGAAATTTTAAATTTTGGGATAGGTTTTGAGAGTGAATGAACTAGAATGAAATTAGAATCGGTTTCAGAGGATTTGAGTTGATTAAGTTAGTTAGAAGGGTAAAAAAATGTAGTTTAGGAGTCAAACAAATTAGAAATAACCAAAAATCCTTTCACTTAAAAACTACCAAACCTGTCCATGAAACCACTTTTATGGGCTGTAGATCACAATACAACACATACTCTTGCTCGTGCATTGCATGGCTCCAAAACTTTAGCTACTGGAAATTACACTTGAGAACCATAAAAATAATGTATAGTCCATAGTTGTATTTACAAACTGTTGAACCGTTCCGTAGATCTCTCTTAGGATCTCATCCAAGACTCAAACTACAAGCCGTATAAAGGAGTACGACTCGCCGAGTCCTTTTTGGTAATTTGACTTCTAGTAACCAAAAATTTTCACCAAGTTATGAATCTCAACCATGAAAATTTTCTATGATCGCGATTCGGTCCATGAGTTGTAGATTGGCTCATAAGACTAGTCAATTCAAGATTTCCCACAACTTTCCATTTTTGAGGCTTTTCAACATGTGGATTATTAATTATCCGCCCTTGGGGTCATTCGTCCTTGAATGAGATAAAAACAAGCTTGGGTAGAATGAAAACAAAACTAACAACTCATCATGAATAAAAAAATGCAACTTAATCATGATTTTCATAAAATCATCAAACTTATGCATCAAATATTATTGAAAAATAGTAACACTATCATGTATGGATGCAATGTCACACCCCAAAAAGAGGGGGGAGTGACTGACACCTGATACTGTTATTGGCTGAGTAATCCCCTAAACATATTAGTCAACTAAACTAGGGGTCAAAAGAAAATTGGGCGGCATAACATCTGAAAAACTAAGCCTGGACCATTTGGATCATGACTTGGTCACCAGCAAATCAAGTACATCAACATAGGCAAACCAGAATGATAAGTACTACCTAGCCGACACCACTGCATCAACAGAGATACAGTAACACGCATTGTATATACATGTCAATCCTATGACTGGAGACTGAAAGACACAAAAGAACCAACCCTACATGTCCATAGTAGCCTCTAAGAGAACCACTAATACTGTCGGGACAGGGCCCCAACTATACTCAACTATACAAAAAAAGTAAGCATCCTATGAAAGCTCCAGGAAGAGATGGAACTTACAAACTCATACCTGAACTGGGCACCCAGGGAGGGGTCAATCAGAGCCCCTACCTGAACCTACACGCACGAAATAAACTGCAATGTCCCAAGCAACGGAATATCAGTACGAATAAACATGTACTAGTATGTAAGACAAAATGTAAACCCATAGATAACAATAGTAAAAATGGTAATAAACATACCACATGTAATCAAAAATCAAGTGAACTTAATAGCCAACAATGAACCTCCTAATGATCAAATATGTATGGTATGCTCGTGTATTGCATGTCGTGAATACATATGTATAGATGCAAATGCATGACATACCCAACCAAATTCTAGCAGTGGTGGTTCTTTCCGATAGCTAACCGGCATCATATTTGTCAACATGTGGCCATCTGTATCATATACATAAAATCATTTGGGCAAATAGGTTCCATACCTCGAATTATAGCTCGAAGTCCATGCATAATGTGTCATGTGTGATATGAATATTGAATGCACATAGTAGGCCATAGGATAAATTTAGCCAATCTTGGCTCATTTGCACACTTATCCTCATAACATCATAATTATTGTTGTAGCATATATACATGACTCGTGGGATCTTACATGTCTTTTAAATAAGTTTGACAACTTAACCCCACATTTAGAATGATGCTTTTAACTCTGAAAATATTCATAAAGGTGCTTTACATAATACTTATACTTAGTCCCATGTCAATTATTAAAAGAGAATATTTAAAAAGAATTAAGTTCCTTAGTAATTTAAGTAGGAGCATTACGCTAGAGATTATTGGAAATCAATGTGTTACTTGTTAGGTGCTTCAATTATGTATTTAGTTTGGAACAAGGACTGATTATGACTACTAAATTCCCTTTATAATCTATATTTATTTTAATTGAACAACACCAAGAAGAAAAACACCTCTAACATATAGATAGGTAGTCAGGAAAACTGACCAAATGATATATAGATATTGAGTGTCTAGTTTAAGCGAACGAATGGAATGTTAACCTAATACCATCATGAAAATAACTCAGTTACAATCCTAATGCTTTTCACAGAAGGTCTTTCTAACAATGGAATAGTAATATATCACATTTGACGTTTTGGGAAACTTCCTGGATTTCGTTCTAAATGGAGGGATGAAGCTTAGCCTTAACATACCTTTCCGACAGACATCCAATGGCCCAAAGTCTCTTCAGGAGAGTTGTTCCTTACGTCCTAAACTTCACAACCACTATATATAGAAGCTTAAACACACCTACAAACAGTCCAAAATTAAGCATTGATGACCAGACTCACCATATAGTATTTACACGAGAAAACGACCTTAGAACTTTGTAAAAATGATCGTAAAGGAGTCCCAAAATTATTATCTAAACACACCAGCTACAAATCAAATATAACCAAAAAGAAAACTATTTTTAATAGCCCAAAAGCATCCCCAAACACAGCTAATAGGAAGGGAAACAATTGCAAAGCGTAAGACACAGATTCTAGGCACGGGGATGAATTTTAACGGTAAAAACACAAAAAATTCACCTAAATCACTTGAACACCTTCAGGAGATTTCTCTTTAGTTTATAATCATTTAGGATGAAATGGAACTGATTTGAGCTTTGAAAAGCTCAAGTTAGCCGACATCTAGGTGGTTGACCCGACACGTCCTATGATCCAGTTTCCTACTTGGGCAGTCCCAGTAAAATAGTCATAACGTTTTATTCTGAAGACAGTTTGATGCGCGCTTTTGTGCGTTGCAAACTAGACTCGTAGATCATTGATTCGATAGGTCATGAACCTTATAACTCCTTATATTTTTATAGCTATGACCTAATATATTTGATCCAAATTTAAGAAGGATTTCTTAATGAAACTTACGGTAACTTTGGCCAACCTTTATCTTACAACTTTCTTGATTCCAAAACTTAATGTGTGACCTTTGTGCTATTAAAATAACCTTTAAAAATCCATTATTAGCAAGTTATGAACTTTTAATCCCAATCTGAAAAGTGAAACTTAATTTAAACCTTCCAAAATGGGCAAAGTGCCATTCGGGTTATTTCTTTAATCCCAAATGTGCAATTAGGGGATTTCTTTGACATAAAACTTTAAGTCCTTGATATTACCACATATTGGCAACCTTATTGTCTTTAGGTTCTATCCAAAATCATATATCTCTAATATAACATGCCACCCTATAATAATATAGAAGATGAGAAAGACGAGGTCTCACAGTCTCCCCCCATAAGAATATTCGTCCGTGAATGTATCAAGACAACATCTTAGTTGCATTACTATCTCCTAAAATGTGACTTTTGAGGATATACATTTTATTCCTCCAATCCATAAACCAACTTCAAATAAATTCTAATTACTACGCTTCGTATAGCTATCCCATGACAACCCATGTAAATTATACTCCCAACTCATTTAAATTTAAGTTACTATAGATAGATGACTGTCAACTTTTAAAATATGACTTAGCTTAATTTATAAATATCTGAGGGTGCTTCTTCATTATTTCCTCTTCCGCTTCCCAAATTATTTCCTCAATATTGTTATGCCATAATACTTTCACGGAGACAGCTTCTTTATTTCGAAGCTTTCTCACTTGTTGATCTAAGACAGCCAGTGGCCCCTCATTATAAGACAAGTCTTCAGCAATGTGGATGTCTTCAATGTGAGTAATATGCTAAGGATCACCAATGCACTTCCGCAACATCGATACATAAAACACTGGATGAATTGCCCCTAATTTTGAAGGCAAATCAAGCTCGTATGCGACCTTGCCAATCTTTCAAATAATCTTATATGGTCCAACATAGCTAGGATAAGCTTTCCCGATTTACAAACTACATGATCCCCTTCATAGGTGATACTTTCAATAAGACCTAATCTTCTATATCAAACTTTAAGTCTCATCATCGAACCTCTGTAAAAGACTTCTATCGATTCTAGACTGTTTGCAATCGATCCCTAATAAGTCTCACTTTTTCAACCGCTTGCAAAACCAGATTAGGGTCTAGCAACTTTGCCTCCTTGACCTCAAATGGACCGATCGGCGACCTATATCTTCACCCGTACAGTGCATTATAAGGCACCATTTGAATGCTAGCTTGAAAGTTGTTATTATAAGTGAACTCAATAAGCGGTAGATGATTATCCTAGCTTCCTTTAAAGTCTAGCACATAGACACATAACATATCCTCAACGTCTGGATGGTGCGCTCTGCCTGCCCATCAGTTTGGGATGAAAAATAATGTTGAGATTTATTTGTGTGCCTAGACCCTTCTGAAAAGACTTCCAAAAATGTGTTGTAAATTGAGCCCCTCGATCAGAGATAATAGATAATGGAACTCCATGAAGGCAAACAATCTTTTAAATGTAAAGCTTAGCATAATCCTCCACTGAATACATCATTCTTACTGGCAAGAAATGAGCAGATTTTGTCAACCTATCAAAGATTACCCAAATAGAATCATACCTGCATGGAGTATGAGGTAAAATAGTGATGAAGTCCATATTTTTCATGTCCCATTTCCATAATGGAAACTTAATGTACTGAGCCAGGCCTCCAGGTCTCTGATGTTCTGCTTTAACTTGCTGGCAATTGGGACATTGGGCTACTATCTCTGCAATATCCTTTTTCATGCGACTCCACTAATAAGATTTGTCGAAGGTCCCGATAGATTTTTGTTGCTCTAGGGTGGACTGAATATCTAGAATAATATGCCTCAGAAAGAGTCTTGGCATAGAATCCTCGGATATTCCGCACACATAAGCGATCCTAGTACCTAAGGGCTCTATCTCCACTTAGCTCAAAGAAAGGATGTTGCTGTTGTGGAATGCTCTCCCTCAGTGTCCTAAGCTCAGGATCCTCGCGCTGTCGCTCTTTTACTTTAGTAACAATGGAAGATTCTACTGTATTTTGAATAATTATACCTCCATCCTTTGCATCTACCTATCGCACCTGCAAACTAGCTAGCTGACACAGGTCTTTTGTCATTTTAACCTTACCAGCTTCAACATAGCTTAGACTTCTTATGGACTTTCAGCTAAGTGCATCAGCAACAACATTAGCTTTACCGGGATGGTATAAAATGTCAACATCATAGTATTTTAGCAATTCTAGCCACCTACTTTGTCGTAGGTCCAACTCCTTCTGCTTAAATAAATATTAGAGGCTCTGGTGGTAGGTAAAAATATCAACATGAACTCCATATAAATATTATCGCCAAATATTTAGGACAAACACAACTGCAATAAGCTCAAGATCATGGGTAGGATAGTTTTGTTCATGCTTTCGCAACTATCTGGAAGCATATGCAATAACTCTACAATGTTGCATAAGAACATAACCTAGGTCGATTCTTGAGGCATCATAATGTACAATGTAAACTTTGGTTCTACCTGAAAGAGCCAAGATAGGTGTGGTGGTAAGCCTTTTCTTTAGCTTTTGAAAGCTCTGCTCACACGCATCAGTCCACTAAAAGTTAGCTGCTTTATGTGTCAATCTCATTAGTGGTGTAGAGATAGAGGAGAATCTGTCAACAAACCTCCTATAATATCCTGCCAAGCCTAAAAAGCTATGGACCTTCAATCGGATTCAATGGTCTCGGCCAGGCCATTACCGCTTCAATCTTCTGGCCATCGACCTTGATACTATCGCTTGTAACAACTTGGCTAAGAAAAGCTACAGAAGTTAACCAAAACTCAAATTTAGAGAATTTAGCATATAACCTGTTGTCCTGGAGAATTTGTAATATAGCTCGTAAGTGGTCTGCATGCTCAGCTTCTGATCGTGAATATGTCAAGATGTCGTCAATAAACATGATCATAAATTCATCCAAGAATGGTTTAAAGACTCAATTCATTAGGTCTATAAAAGCTGCTAGGGCATTTGTAAGCCCAAAAGACATGACAAGGAACTCAAAATGTCCATACCTCATCCTAAATGCTGTATTTGGAATATCAACATCCCTGACTCACACCTGGTGGTACCTGGATCTCAAGTCAATATTCGAAAAGCATCTAGCACCCTACAACTGGTCGAATAAGTCATCAATCTGCGGAAGAGGACACTTGTTCTTGATAGTGACTTTATTTAGCTGGCTGTAATAAATGCACATCCGTAAGGAGCCATCTTTCTTTCGAACAAAGAGCACTGGAGCACCCCCACGGAGATGTACTTGGACTAATAAAGCCTTTATCAAGTAAGTCATTAAGTTGTTCCTTCAATTTCCTTAGCTCTGCAGGAGCCATTTTGTAGGGAGGAATGGATATAGGCTGTGTATCAGGGAGAAAATCTATAGCAAAATCAATTTTCCTTTCGCGTGGAATCCCTAGAAGGTCATCAGGGAATATCATAAGGAATTCATTCACAATAGGGACTGTCTGAAGGGGCACTAACTCCTTATCAATGTCCATAGCATGAAATAGATGGTATATATAACCTTTACTATCACCTTCCGAGCCTTAAGGTATGACATAAACTTAACCTTGGGTGAGGCAACATTACCTTTTCATTCAAGGACAGGCTCACCTTGACAATGGAAGTGGACTAGCTTTGCTAGACAATCAATATTAGCATAACAAGCTGCCAACCAATCCATACTCATAACAACATAAAAATCTAGCATAATCAATCCAATTAAATCAGCATAGGTTAGGCATTCATTAATTAGCATTGTACAACCTCGATAAACATGACTAGCTATAATCGAGTCACTAGCTGGCATAGATACCTTAATTGACTTGGGCAACAACTCAGTTCTCATATGAAGTTTACCAGCAATGGATGGAGTAATATATGAAACTGTAGAGCTAGGATCTATTAGTGTATAAACAACATGAGAATGTTCATCAATATACCCATGATCACATCTAGAGATGCATTTGAATCTTGTCGGCCTGTGAGTGCATAAAGGTGATTCTAGCCACCAGTAGAACCTGAGTTGTCTCTTATACCTCTCCCCCAACCATGACTCTGAGTTGGCTGTGGATCTGGTCGAGGAGCACGTACTGAGGATGAAGAGACTGCATGGATCCTAAAGGCTAAGTTGTTGTACCTCTACCTAACCCCAGGCACTGGCTAAGATAATGTCTTGTCTACCCACAATGGTAACATGCACCTGAACCCTTTCTACACTGCCCATTATGAAGCTTACAACATTGTACACAAAGAGGAGTAGGCTGTCTCATTTGTGCAGTGCGCTCTTGTAAATGGCTCTCAAGCTAGCGTGAACTCTACCCTGGCCCTAAATGAATAAAATGATCGAATCGCTGTCCCTGTATCTGTGGTGGGGAACTACCCACTAACGAAGGTGAATATCGGTGAAAAAGAGGCGTAAAATCACCTCGTAGCTCCCTATAAGACCCCATAGTACGAGCCCTCTTATTCTTCTCCCTATCTCTATAGTATCCCGAATCCTATGAGAAAGGTCCTCCGTAGTCTGAGCAAAAGCCTGTATAAGGAAAATATCTACACCATCTTGTAAAGAGGCTATCCTGTAGTCACTAATCAATTGATCCCCCAAACCATCCACATAACCATGAACTCTAGCACTCATGGTACATACAATATTTTGTGCATTCTAGCCAAAGAATTGAACCTAAGGCTATACTCCCTTACACTTATATCCCCCTACCTCAAACTAATAAACTGGTCAAGATGGGCCTCCCGAACCTCCTTTGGCAAGTAATGGGCTAAAAATGCCTCAGAGAAGTCCTCCCACTCTGGTAGCGGAGCATTATGCCTCGTACCACATGATGGAGACATCACATAGTCAAAAAGAAGGCAACTCCATTGTGTTAGTGACAGAGGCGTGCATCACCCTTAATACTCTATACATATGGTCTATAAAGTCTTGTGTATCCTTAGTGGGACTGGGTCCTGTAAATACAGAAGGGTCCAAGTGAAGAAACTCTCATACCTTTAAGCTTTCTGTTTGATACCTTCTGGCATTTGCTCTAGCCTCTAGCCATCTCTCATGAATAGAAACCATCCTAGTCAGTAGCTGAACTGCCTCTCTCATACCCTACTCCCCAGTCTCTGGTAGCACTGGGGTTCGGGACTTTATTGGCCCTCAACAGGTGCTGGGAAATCTGGTACTATGGATACTGGAGGCTCTTTGTGTACCTCAACGAGGAGCATATCTGCCTATCCCAGTAAAGAACAACTAGTACCTGCTCTCTGTGTACCTTTATAACTGTTGGTCTAACATCGGGGTTATACCCAGTTCCCACTCAATTTTTCCCCTTGATAAAGAATATGAAGTTGGATTGTCGATATCATGCATGAATTTTGAGATATATGAAAATTACGAATTCGGGCACTTCTGGGGCACATTTTCGTGCACTTTTTGGGGGCATTTCAATATC
>JAPFFP010025256.1:0-38933 GCA_026153255.1 Solanum medicagineum | reverse complement strand
AAGCATGCTCATATAGGATATCATGTGTGGATGAGACCAAGCTAGATTTCCAAAGTACGAACCCCTTGGTAGGTCGGTGATGATGCCGACCCATCACTTAGGTGGTGAGGTACTAACCTCTCACTAGGTTAATGAATACAAAACCCTATCTAGGTTGGTGATAATACCTCCCTATCACCCTGGTGCCAAGGTACAAAACCCTTGATGGGTTACCAAGGTACAAACCCCTTGATAGGTTAGTAATGATGCTGCCCCATCACTCTGGTGCTAAGATACAAACCCCTTGTTAGGTTAGAGGATGGTCACACCTTACCTCCCACGATGATTGAGGCATACCCCTCAATTGGTTATCGTCAATCCAACACTATATAGAGATATGTCATATACACACCTTCCTTCTATCATTATCATAACATCATATACATACTCTTATTACATCATCATAAAAGCATTCATGACATTTCTCATAGCTCATTTCATTATCATAACATCATTCATAACATAAGACATGCTTTGGCCTTCAATTCCTCAATAAATCATAACCGGACATTTTATCAAACGCTTGCTGGGTGTGTAACGGGGGTGAAAGACAATGAAATTTATCGATGAAATCATGCAAGAAGATCAGTGGTAAAACCATCAATCAACACCTTGCAACACCCCCAAGACATTCGCATCAAAACCCTTCATCTAATCAAACATTAGATCCAAGATCTAAAGCTCAAAACATGCTAAAACAACCATACTTTTATGAACTCAAATCACTGTGCAGTAAATTTCTCAATATGCAAGTTCTACATGTAAAATCTACTTTAAATCATGCATTATTAGTAAAAAGAGGGTTTAGGCACCATGGGTGGAAGGATCCAATGGTTCAACACCACATACCTTAGCTTCGGAGAAGTTCTTGATGAAGATTGAAAATGGAGGCTTGAAGCTTGAAGGAAATCCTGAGATCCAGAAGAGATTTGGAAACTTGATTTTGGAGTAAAATATTAGTATAAGGGTTTCAAGAGTATTTCATCAATACAATGAAGAACTTAAGGGTTTTGGGACCTTAAATGAGCATAAAAACGTCAATCTAGAGCTTAGAAAGGGTGGGAAAGGACCAAAATAACCCTTCCTAAAAAGCTATCTAACGGTTGTTACGGGCCCTGTTACGACCCGTAGGTAGCACTACAACTCGTAGGACCCCTCACATGACCCCTAGGCTAAATTTTGAAGTGTATTGAAATTGGTACGAGCCTAACCTACGAGTTTCATCCCGACCTGTGGTAGTGCAAATCTGCACTGGCAGTCTTCAGTAAAATTACCATAGCTTTTCACTCTGAACTCTAAATGAGGTGAAACCAAGTGCATTGGAAAGCTAACTCAAAGGACTTTCATTTGACATGTTGTGGGCCACTCAGGTTCAAATGTTCTGAAAGTTATGCTTATTTAAAGTTGACCCTTGCATGAACTATTACCCAAATCTCCACTCTTAGTGAAGTCTTGAACTCGTTTAGGTACTAGGAGTCTCCCATGAACCTAATACAACCCCAACCTAACCAAATAAGGCTTGAAACATGGATACAAGATCATGGAGCTAAGGTGTCACACGACACATGATTCTTTTCTTCTTTCTTCCCTTCCCAACTAACCACCTCATTTTCATTATTTTGCCACAACAAAGGCCACCCTCAACTTAAGCTTTTAGCCTGAGGTGAAGTACACAAAATCCATTCCTTAAACCAGGGCCACTTTTGGTAGCCAACCTCAACTTAGGCTTTTTGCCTCAATCATGGTGCACATTTCAAGGATAGACTAGGGCCAATATGAAGGTATTTCACAAAACAAAGCTAGGCTAGCTAGGTGCCAAGAGATAAAAGGTACATGTAAAGCTCAAATATTTGGAACAAAGGATTAACTACTACATTTGGTAGTTCATTTAGGCAAAAGTGGGTTAACTTAAAAGAACAATGGTCTAAGATCCTTTCCCGATCAACCACATCACCAATTTAATCTTAGAGTAACAAGGAAAGTTCTGAGTCAGTACACAATGCATGAATATGACAAAATAGGCTCATACACACGTGGCATTACCTACAGAATCACATAGACTCACAGGTAATGCTTCAAGCATCAACTTGCCTCCTCTTTATCAGAACAAACATTGCCAAATAATAATATGCGAGATTGCAATGCTAATAAATAATCCCAAAAATTGTGAGGGTACCCAATTTTCAAAACATTCATAAAATCATTCAAGATTACGCACATACAACAAGATAATAACTACTATATATCAATAAATTATGTAGACTACCTAAACATGCCAGTTCAACAGAAATTAAAAACATCCGCAAGGAAAAAGAAACACGGCAAGAAATCCTTGGGATAAGAAATAGGGGGTTAGGACTCAAGGTTACTCAGACTTCACTCTAATTCATAGCTTCCCACACCCTACCAAAAGAAAATACTTTGTCTTCAAAGTAAACATATATATATATATATATATATATATATATATATATATATATATAAAATCATCCAAAACATAATTTAAACCAACATTTAAAATAAAACATATATAAGTATAGAGAAAACAATATAAAAATAGTATCTAAAATGGTTCAAAAGTATAAAACAAAATGTACTCAAGCACCGGCATCTATCTGATTCTGGGGTTCAATCTCCTCCTCGGTGGTCTGGGCTGCAACTATACATGAGCTCCCAGATCCATGTGCTATCTGCTGCTCTTGATCTCTCCTTATAGCTGCCATAGGTAATGACTCCTACACCACCGCATCAGTAATCTGCTCCTCCAGTGCTGCAACCTTATCATCAGTCTTTAGTCTCTTATGGCTCACGGTTGCATCATCATTCTCGAGGGGACTCTTCCCCTGGGCCTACCGGTGGTCATTGAATAAGTAAAACATATCATCACCCGCCGATGCCTCCTCCGATGCTACTATCGGAGCCGCTAACATCTTCAATACGCCGGCCTTGAACTTGGCCAACTCATCCTTCATAGCAACCATGTTAGTGGGTCGTGCTTCCTCGAGTCTGTTCTTGACCCTATCCTCAAAGACATCAACTCTGGCATCCACTACTCTAACTCTCTGATCTACCATCTCATGAGTGCATGCCTTGGCCCTCTCCTCTGACTCCTGGACTATCTGACGGACCCAAGGTTTATGTTGGCTCGTCAACCTACTCAGCTGGAGCTCCATCATCACTAACCTATGCACTAAAGCCTTAAAAGCAAAAGCAAACATAAGAGAATAATCTGCAGAATCAACTTGAGTAGTGGGAGGTGGTGGTGTTGGTATGTCTGAGGATGGGGTCGCCTTTATACTTGAGGTAGGTCTGATGCAACTAGAGTAGAACTGATGGTGATTGTAGTCAATTCTTGAGTCTACGACTTTAGAGGAAATGTATCTGGAATAGGAGGGAAAGCTGCTTGTTGTAGGGCCACCAGGTTTTCATCAGCCTTAATCAGGTTAGGATCCATAGCACGCACGGCCTCTACATGTGGGTCATAGTGGGGATTGACACGAACACCCGAATCACTGCACAAACGATGAATCAATATTGGGAACGATAGTGAAGTGTTAGTCTGGATAGCGGACTCATGCATCTACTCCGCCATGACTCTGGCCCAATCAATCTCGTAGTTGTACAACTCCCTCCAAGGTGATCACATTATCCTAAAAGTAGGCTTGATGCTCTAATAGATAATAGACCACAAAATTTAGCATGAAATGAGAGGTGGGATTTTACAATCTGATAAGCGTGCTTTGTGACCCATGTAGGTTCAATACCCTCCTCACATATCTGGCTGGCTATCCACCTGAACAGCTTAGTTTTTACCACCACATCCTTCTCGCTCACCACTTTCCTTATCTTCTCGATCTTGTCATCATATTCAGCGATGGAACAAGGAACCTCGTAGTTAATCCCGAACTGAACCTTTCTAATAGTCTCCTCAGAGATTCCCACTATCTGACCCCTGAATAATACCTCTCGCAACCTCAGTCACTCTATAGGTTTCTTCCCGTTAGCAAGATCTCGAAGAATGATGGCGTAGTAGGCTGCGTAAAACTCCCTGACGAGATAAGGGTCATACTTGCCCAACTGCTATGATATCCACCTTAGCTCTCAACATCTAAACATGGTACCCTGTCTAACCTGGAGTCATTCAGCCTCGAATCCTCATGAAACTGGCTGACAAGCTTTCCCCTGTCCTTTGGACTCCAACCTCTTATCATAAATAGCTTTCATCACTAGGATGCCCCATCTTGGGTCGGCTGGAGGCTCTGACTCTGCTTCCTCCTGCTCAGCATGTGATGCCTCCTCTGATTCTGTCTCAGTTTGAGTAGGATTCATCTGCGGCAAACTACTACCAGATCCATTACTATTGCCTAGTACTCAGACTGGGAGGGACTATCCACTTTTATCGGGGCCTATGCAATGCGGGCTCCAGCTGAGGCACACTTGGCTCAGGGTCTATCCAGACTCTGTGGACTTCAACAGATTGCACAGATTGCTGAGTCTTGGAGGATTCATCAACTAACTTCCTCTCGAAGGCCTGAATAGCTTGTTTATCTTTTGGAGGCATTTTTCCTTAAAATCAACCCCATAACACACAATGACCACCCGAGAGTTTAATCAAATAGGACTTACACAAGAGAACAAAGGAAGAGTAACAAAACCAATAAAAGAAAACATAAAAAAATGCACTGAACAAGTTGCAGGTCAGTAGGTACGAGGCATAGGTACGACTACTAGGGTGATCTACGAGTCGTATTGTAACCTCGTAGTGCCAATGTACCTGCGAAAAATCTATTCTAGATTTTGGTATGAGGCACAAGGACGACTCGTATGGTGGCCTATGAGTCATAGACCAATCTCATATCATATCCAAAAACATTTTGAAAACACCAGTTAGGTCCATGAGACCCCCACTATGATTTGTCGTAGGCTCTACGAGTCGTAGGTGGGTCTCGTGTGGTAAGTGTTAAGGAACCCTAGGTGGTTTTTGCCTCCTACGAGGGACTCTACGAGTCTTAGGGGGTCTTTGTGGCTGAAAAAAGAAGGCACATGTGGTTCCTGTAACCTTCCCACAAGAACAACCAATCATTCAAACTAACAATTAAACAGCATCGAAGCAAAATATCGTCTCAAACGCACAAACAACCCCATCTCACAATCATGACCATCCCAAATCAACAATTATCGAACAATCAAGTAAGAACCCCCAATCACAGCCAAGATATGCCCAAGAGCAACTATTCTCCAAACTCGCAATTAGTAACACTAAAACACACTAAAAGGAGTTAAAAGAAGTTCAAGATAAAGTCCCACAATGCGTATCTAATGGATAGATCATTTTCAAAACATACCCACATCAACTAGATTCTAATCTGGACATGAGTTGAAAAATTATCAACCAACAATCATGTACTACATATATGATCAACATGTCATTATCATACTTAACCAACAAAGGCAATTTCATCATTCAAAATCATACTAATGGATTTGAAATCGACCACACCCCAATTTTATATTCACAAAGTCATTTTTCATGGGTATACTCACTATGATCATTAAACATACATTCATCCAACAATATTCAAAGATCATAGCATGAGTGTGCCAAATTGAACCAAGAATACTTATGAAATAAGCAAATGAAGATCAAATAGATGCAATGAGAGAAATAGGAAGAATCCGAAACGCTAATGTGACGCTTTAGCTGGAGGTCTTACCAGAATTTGGTGAGGTGTGGCAGAATTAGGTTGGAACAGTAAGAGTTTTAGTGTGGGAAAACTTTTTGGGGAAAGAACCACTTAAAAATGAGGGAAATGAGGGGTCAAATGAATATTAAAATTTTGCAGGTCGGGTCTACAAAACCCCTTCTACGAGTCATAGGGCATCTTAAGACTCGTAGGTCTCAGTCTCGTAGTAGACTAGACACTTAAAAAAATTTAGAACTCATACCTGGGCATTATGAACCTCACTTATGACTCGTAGGGGACCTTATGAATCATAAGGTTGGCCCATAATGTGTGTGCCAACTTTAATTCATCACTATTTCTCTCTACGAGGCATGACTATGAGTCGTCGTGTCCACTACGGCTCATAGGCCTGCTCGTAGAGTCTGCTCCACCGCACTTTTCTTCAAACCTTTAACTTGTTATTTATTCCTGCAAACCAAACCTCAAAATACAACAATTTCCAGAATAACACAACTGATTCAATGTTTTGACACTCAAAATAAACATCAATCCACAACCTAACAATTTAAACAACCAAATTAAACTTAAAAGAAGCCAATAACATAAAATATACTTGGGTTGCCTCCCAAGAAGTGACTTGTTTAACGTAGTGGCTCGACTTTGTCATCATCCATCATCAAAAATCTTCAATGGCCCAAACTTCACTCTTAAACTCATATGGATGTTTCATTGATTGGCGGATGTCAAACATCACCTCTGTATCGTTTACCCTAAACCTAAGTTGACCAGAATCTATATCCACCAAGGCTTTCCCAATGGCCAGAAATGGTCTACCCAATATGATAGGAACCTCAAAATCAACATTGCAATCCAGGATCACAAAATCAGCAAGAAAGACGAATCTATCAACCTTTACAAGCACATCAAAGAGTATTCCTTTTGGCTTTTTGACAGTTCTATCCGCCGTGAGCAACCGCATTATTGTTGGAGTAGGAGTGCCAAGACCAAGATTTTTGAATTTGACAAGCGACATAAGATTGATACTTTCTCCTAAGTCACACAACACTCTTGGGAATTTCACATCACTAATGGTACAAGGAATAGTGAATGCACTAGGAACCTATCGCTTTTGGACAAGGCATTTGGTCATGATGGAACTACATTGTTGGAGCTCTTGCAAAAGCTCGTGGCTCAATGTGCGTTTCTTTGTCACCAAATCCTTCATGTATTTGACATACCCGACATCTATTCTAAAGCATCTAAAAGGGGAATGTTGATTGACAATTGCTTTAGCATCGAGAGTAAGTGTTTGAATTTGCCATCCTCCTCCCTTTTAAGACTCTGAGGGAATAGTGGAGGAGGTTTTGGGATCATCCTAGCCTTTTCTTGCTCTCTCGCTTCTTTGCTTTGCATCCCCTCACTCTCCAAACCTTTTTCCTCATCCAGAATCAGGTTATCAATACCATTCTCACAAGCTTCATCCTTAACCACCGGCATAGGGGGATCGTTGGTACTTTTACCACTTCTAGTCATGACTGCCATGCAATACCCCTCATTCTTGGGATTTTGAATTGTATTTCTTGGTAAAGTTCCCTTTTGGCGTTCGTTCAGTTGCAAAGAAACTTTCCCAAATTGTTGTTCCAATTGTTTGATAGCCACCGAGTGAGACTCTATCTTTTAGTTTATGCTTGAAATGTCCGATTTCATTCCTTTCAAGGTCTTATCTTAATAGTCGGCTCACTTCAACAACCTGTCTAACATCTCTTCAATCCTAGAAGTAATTGATCCAGCATCACGTTTTTTGGGCGACACATAAGGACCATTTCTATAACCATCCCTTCTATCCCATTCGGCATCCGACACTCTCTCCCTTTCATAATAATCACCTTGGTTGTCTCTATGTGTGCCATCACGGTTATAGTTCCGACCTTGATTCTCAGAACCTTGCCTCCAATAGTCGGAATTGAACCTTAGGGGTTGTTCCAGAAACTCGCCGATTGGTTACTTACGAAGCAAGTATCTTCATCAAAGAATGGTTCATCATACACGAGTGCCTTCGGAGGTTGGTGTGTCACCGCTTGAATACTTGCTTTATTTTGCTTTAAGACTAAATCCATGCTTGTACAAAGTTGGGAAAGTTGTTGTATGATCTCCTCATTGACTTTAGCTTACTCGTTATTGGTACTTACCATACACGAAACCTTCATAGCACCTCTCTCTCTCTTTGATCCCATGCTCTATTGGTTTTAACCATTTGCTCCATCCTTTCAACTATCAATGGAAAAGATTGGCCAAGGAACATGCCACCCATGATTATGTCGGCACAAGCTTGAGTATTCTCGTCAAGCGCCCGATAGAAAATCTCAACGAAGGCATCATCAGCAATCTTATGATCAGGGGCCATTCACAAACACTTGGTGAACCTTTCCCCTGTGTTACTAATATAGTCACTAGGAAATTGCTCAAAATGCTTTATTTGATCTTTGAGCTTAAGCTTCTTTGACCTTAGAAAGTACCTTTCTAGAGAAAACCCTTTGAAGTTCTGCCCAGCTTGTTATTGTGCATTGAGTAAGCTCAGACAACCAAGCAGTTGCATTACCAGTTAGTGACAATGAGAACACTTGCAAACTAACTACATCAAAAGAATGATTTTGTGTTCCCATGACCCTCTTGCAGACAAACACGACATTGTCGAGATGACGATGGGGATCCTCTGGAGGTAACCCTATGAATAAACCACGATTTTGGAGAATTTAGAGTAATCCACTCAACATCGTGAACTTAGTGTCTGCTGGTAATGGTAGCAGCACTATAACACTAGTAACGACCATGGATCATAGGGTTCAAGCGATATTGATTCCAACCACAAGTCTTTTCATCGAAATTTCAATGTTGTGACCTATTATCCCTTGGTGGTGGATTCTCCTGTCTTCCCATATCATCATTATTCACATTCAATTCTTCCTCAACTGCAATATATTCTTTCACATGAGCCGTTCTTCTAGTGATTTGATGGATCTCCAAATTGATCGGAGCTAAAGGATTGCCTTGGCTCCTAGTATTGTGCATACAACCTAGTACACCTTGCAAATAATACTAAACAACAAAAACAAAAATAGAATTAACATACAAGTTAATCTAGAAATTAACACTTGAATTAACTACTAGTGAAATCAAGTCAAGAACCTTGCCGAATTCCCGGAACAGCGCCATAATTTTTTAAGTTCACGCTCCAACAGTAAAGCGGTCACAGTCAAGTATAAACCTAACTAGAGGTTAGGGTCAAATCCACAGGGAATACGGGGCTTGACTTAGTTGATCCACAAATAATCATTTCAAGCATTGATCACTATATTAACAAAAATTGGGGGGGGGGAGGGGGTTTATGATTCAAAATGAAGAAAAAAAATAACTATCGATGCAACAAGACAATCAAATTGAGGGACAACTTGGGAATTATGTTTTCCATGATTCATTGACACAATTACCCCAGACAACATAACTCTAATTAGGAATTCACATGCAGGATGGTAACTTTTGTTTTTCCAACCCATTTGTGAAGGTGAAGGTCGAATTTCACCATGGCGCTTGGTTGGCAACCATGGTGTGCCAACTAACCATCACCCATTGTCCCAGTCAACCTCCCCTTGATCATGTTTGGTTGATTAGCTGAGAACATATCAATCGAATCCTGTCATCTACTTCCTTTTTCCTATTCTTCACTACCTTGGTCAGGATCGTGATAGTGGGCGGGGTTTGGTATTGGCCACCACCAAACAACAATCAAAGTGAAGGGAAATAAACAATACATACAAAAACCCCTATTAAAGAAATGCGCAAAGTATAGGTTATTTCAAGTCAATTACTCATGGTTCCCACAACCCCAAGTTGCGGGTGCTTAGCTACTCATGGCTAAGGCAAAATCAATAATAATGAGTATGAGAGACATAGTTGAGAGATTACCCAAAACAATGAAGAACAAAAATACCTTCAAGTTGAAAACCACAAGCTGGGATTAATGGAAGATGAGTACAATGTGATTTTCAATCTCCCAAAATGGGTCTTCAAATTAAAAAATGAAATCTACACTAAAACACTAGAAATATTCAAGAGAGAATATTCAAACTGATGGAATCTGAAAAATATGCAAAGTCACTATCTAAAACCCTAACGTTAACTATTTATACTATTTATAAAAATTTAATTGAAAATACATCTAGCAGCAATCACGCTTCATAGATACGATGCGTAGGGTGACCTACGAGTCGTAATCGAGGTTTCGTAGTCAGCACTTGGCATTTTGCACTTGACTGCTACGACCCACTATTATGAGTTGTTGCTTGCTATATGACTCGTATGCTCTTCTCGTAGTCTAAGCTTACGGTTCTTGGTCCAAACTTTTGGATCACTGTTCCTTGCTACAATCCCTACTTATACGAGTCGTAATGAGACCTATGGCTCGTAGGGTTGCCTCGTATGGCTGACCTTTACTTTATAAATTCTTAATTTGCTCATTGTTTCATTCTACGAGGGCATCTTACGACTCCTAGCTTGGGCTACGACTCGTAGGCTGGCTTGTATGTTGTGTACTTAAGCAAAGTCTATCATATTCTTCCAAAATCGTGACAGCTTGTATTTCTGCAAGGACAACACGTAGACACATAAAAACCATAAAAAGTCACATTAAGAACCTGGAAAATCCCTTGTTTCAGGCTGTGTTGTATTTTGACACCACATCATGCCCATAATGCATCATCAAACACAAACTTGGCATCCTTCTCCAACAATTTGTATAATAGGTGTGAGATTTTGGAGAAATCATTTTATGAACCGTCCATAAAACCCTGCATGCCCCAAGAAACTTCTAACACCCTTTACTGAGATGGGTGGTGAAAGCTTCTCAATTACCTCGATCTTAGATTTGTTAACCTCAATGCCTTTACTTGAGATTTTATGGCCCAACACAATACCTTCTTTAACCATAAAATGGCATTTCTCTCAATTTAGTGCCAAATGACTTTCCACACATCTTTGCAAAACATCATGCGAGATTGCCTTGTAATACAGCCACACTGAAATCATCCATGAATATCTCAATAGTGCTTTCGACCATATCTGAGAAAATAGACATCATGCACCTTTGGAATGCAGCTAAGGCATTACACAATCCAAATGACATCCTTTTAAATACGAATGTATCATATGGGCATGTGAAAGTGGTTTTCTCCTTATGTTCTGGAGCAATGATGATTTGATTATAGATAGAATACCTATCAAGGAAAAAGTACCATCCCCTTTCTATTAGTCTATCTAGTATCTGATCCATTAATGGAATGGGAAAATGATCCATCTCTGTTGAGGCATTGAGCTTTCTGTAGTCCATGCATACCCTCAATCCGGGGATGGCCTCATAGGAATCAATGCATTTTTAGCACTGGGCACCATATGATACCCCCTATATTTGGAACACTCTGCACTGGAATCACCTAATCACTATCAGCAATTAGGTAAATTAATTCTGCATCTAACCATTTGATGATTTCCTTACGAACCATCTCTTCTATAGGAGGGTTCAGACACCTTTGATGCTCGATGCTAGGCTTAACTAATTGGATTTTATGAGTGCATATCCTCGAAGGAATACCAATGATATCTGCAATAGTCCACCCAATAGCCCTTTTAAATAACTTAAGTACTTCCTCAAAGGAATACCGATGATATCAGCAATAGACCACCAACTAGCCCTTTTAAATTGCTTGAGTATCGTCATAAGGGCATCTGTTTGTCCCTCATTCATGTTCGCGACTATGATGACCAGAAATATATTGTTCTCTCCTAAGAATGCATACTCGAAATTCGATGGAAGTGCTTTCAATTCCAACACCGGTGGCATCTAAATAGAAGGTTTTGTGGGTGGCATCTCCCGGTTATTCAAATCTAACTCCAGTCTTGTCTGACTTCTAGGGCTGAAAAATAACCCAAGAGCATTCACTGTCTCCTCATAATCTGGGATACTATCACCGTCACATTTCATCAACACCGCCTCCAAAGTGTCAACTCCTAGTCATAGCTCAATAGGAACTTCTTACTCATCATCATTATCAACAGTCTCAATCCCCGAAACTACCCTCAGATCACAATTCTTCCTCTCTTGTTGACAAAGATGAAACACAATCTCTTCTTCCCCAAATATGAATATGAGTATCCTTTTCTCCATATCAACTAGCATGTGACCTGTAGCTAATAAAAGACTCCCTAAAATAATAGGAACTACAATATCAACTTCCCAATAGAGTATAACAAAATCTACGGGAAATATAAATTTTTCTACCCCTACCAATATATCATAAAGTACACCCATGGGTTTCTTGATTGTTCTGTCTGCCATTAGTAACCGCGTTTTTATAGGAGTAGGAGTTCCCAAGCTGATTTTCTTAAATATGGCTAGTGGCATCAAGTTGATGCTAGCACCCAAATCACAAAGTGCTTTAGTAAATTCTACCTCTCCGTGTGACGACCCCAAAAAGTGCTTGAAATTGTAATTTTCATATATCTAGAAATATGTTTGTTATTTCAACTGTTCGACTACATATTCTTGTTTAGGAGGTCAAATTGAATGGGAATGTGTCTAACCCGAATTTTAGAGCAACCGTATCAAAATTCAAAAATCACAATAAATGCTATTTAGGAGTGTCAATTTTGAAGGGACATATATCTTAACAAACAAGGAATTGAGTGGTCTATGACATACCAGCTTAAAGCACATTGAATTAGGTTTCTAGCGCACTTAATTTCACTTCATTCCGAGTTTGGATGAAGGATATATGCTCATTTTCGTAGAACTCATTTGTGTAGAAAACACAGATTTCCAGTGAGCATCTGTGTCGCATTCGTGATGCAAAACAGTGCTATTTTGGCCTTGTTTTTTGATTTTGGTGTAAGACTTTCAAGTCCTTGGCCAAAGGGTTCCCATAAGTGTTTTTACCTATACTTAGCCTTATTTCACCCTCATATCATCCTAAATATTCTCCAATATCCTCTCAAACACTTAGACTCATATTTCAACGTAAATTCAAATCCCAAAACTCAAGACCAATCTTAAAGATTTCTTCATGAACTTCATTCAAGCTTCAAGTCTCCATTGTCAACCATCATCAAGAGCTTCTCCAAAGCTAAGGTATGTGGTGTTGAACCATTAGGTCCTATCACCCATGGTGCCTAAGCCTTTATTTTACTAATATTGAATGATTTAAAGTTTATTTGACATGTGGGTCTTGTATATTGAGAAATTTACTGCACAATAATTTTAGTTCATGAAAGTATAGTTGTTTTAGCATGTTTCGAGCTCAAAACTTGGATCTAAGGTTGTATTTGATAATGGTTTTTGATGTGAATGTCTTGGGGGTGTTGCAAGGTGTTGATTGATGGTTTTACAATAGATTTTCTTGCATGATTTGATCTCTAAGTTTCATGATCTTTTACACCAATCACACCTCCCCAAGTATATGATAAAATGTCCGGCTAGGATTTCTTGTGGAATTGAAGGTCCAATGCATGTCTTATGAGCTGAATGGTGTTATGATGATGAAATAATGATGGAATGATGATGAAATAATTGTATGTATATGATGTATAATGATGAGAGGAAGTGAAGATATATGATAACTTTATGATGATGACAGTATGGTGTTCATGAGTTGATTTCATGGAAAAGTAGCAATAGTGATGAAATCTAACCAAGGTGAGGGGTTGGTACCTCACTTTGGTACCTCATTGACCAAAGTGAGGGGTTGGTACCTCATTGACCAAAGTGAGGGGCTGGTACCTCATTGACCAAAGCGAGGGGTTGGTACCTCATTAACCAAAGTGAGGGGTTGGTACCTCATTAACCAAAGCAAGGGGTTGGTACCTCATTAACCCAAGTGAGGGGTTGGTACCTTACACCAATATATGATGGTCTATTTTTATACACATGATATGCCCTATGCAAGCATGAGTTATTTAAGCATGTTTTACTTAAGCATTGATCATACATGTCATATTGCTTTATGATGCCTATTGTTTACTATTATGCATTTCGACTATGATGTGTATCTCTTGTTGCATTGCATCCCACATACTTAGTACATTTGAACATACTAACGCATAGTCTATTGCTACATGATGTTACCATATAAGAATCAAAGCTCCATTTGATCATCATCCTCCTCCATGTGGCTAGTGGTATTCATTCAAGCTAGTTGGTGTGTCCTCATGTTTGAGGGGAATATCTATGTTCTTATGCTATGGATTAAAGACTATCCTTCTTTCTGGTATACTTTTACTTTGAGGGTGAGCCCGATTTCTTGTTTTGGCCCCCGTTATGTCCTATCTTAGAGGTGTTGTTAGACAAGTTATGTACTATGCTTGAGTTTTGACTTACTTATGATATTCAATCTATTTAAATATGAGTCTCCCCCATAGTCCCAATTCCCCTTATTTATGTTTATTACACTGTTTTGCATTGCTTCCTCGACCAAGGATCTGAAATGATATGCTGTGAGGCTTGTTTGGGTTTCCTTCATGTTCTTCATTTGCTGGTCATGTCTAGGCCCTAGGCTTGGGTTGTAGCAAAGATGGTATCAGAGCACTAGGTTGATAGATCCTCAAAGTCTAATAGACCGCGTCGATTAGAGTCCTATTCATGCTTGTAAGCGTGCCATGACTATGACTAGGAGGCTATGAGGCATTTTTGTTAATGTTTTCCTTCTTCATGTTCTAAGCCGTGCTATAGAGTGAGCTAAGTTTTCCACCACCCCCCCCCAAAGATTGTTCTTTGTTATGCGAATTGAAAATGCCAAACACAAGAGGAAGAAGCGCCCAAACTCCCGAAGAGCAACCTAACAATGGTGAGCTCCGGGATGCTCTTACTATACTTGCCCAAGTGGTGGCCAACCAAGTCCAACAAGGGGCCTAAGCCCCTCATGCTACTACCCTAGGAGCTAGAGTAAGGGATTTCATAAGGATGAATCCTCTGGTTTTCCATGGGTCAAAGGTGGATGAAGATCCACAAGAGTTTATTGATGAGGTTTACAAAATCTTGTCTATCATGGGTGTTGGGTCAAATGAAAAGGCGAAGTTGGCGGCGTATTAACTAAAAGGGGGTAGCCCAAATTTCGTATGATCAATGGAAGGGTGAGAAGGGAAATGGTTATGTGGTTCTTTGGGAGGAGTTCAAATGGGCCTTCCTTAATCAGTTTTTCTTTCTTGAGCTCAGGGAAGCTAAGTTAGTAGAGTTCATGAACTTGGAACAAGGTGCAATGAGTGTGAGGGAGTATTCCCTCAAGTTTAATCAACTTTGAAAATATGCTCCTCATTTGGTGGCCGATCCTAGATCTAGGATGAATAAGTTTCTGATGGGGTCTCCGACTTGGTGAGTGAGGAATGCTAGTCTGCCTTGCTTATTGGTGACATGGACTTGTCTCGGTTGATGACATATACCAAACAAATGAAGGAAGAAAAGTTGAGGAAGAGGAGGGGGCATGAGGCCAAGAGGGTCTATTTTGAAGGAAAGTTCCAAAGTTTCTTAGATAAAGGGGATGCTACATGTCCAACATGTGGTAATGTTTATTGGGCCCATGTTTGAAGGACACCAATGCTTGTTACCATTGTGGTGAAGATGGGCATAGGAGGGAAGAATGTCCTCGTAGGTGCAACAAGGGTAAGGATGGTGAAGTTGGTCAAGGGGGTTCTCCAAGGTGTAATCTATCCTTTGCTCTTCAAAGAAGGCAAGAGGTAGATGGAGCACCCAATGTTGCTGTCGGTAAGTTGAAATTTCCTATACTTTAATGTGTGTATATTGTTGGGGACGGTGTGCCATTTTTTCTTCCCTTATTCTCTTGGTTACTAGTGTGCTTCTTGTGTGTCCCAAGTTATGATGTGAACCTTTGGTTTCTATCTCTTTGTTGAGTATATGGTTGCTAGAAAGTCCATAAGTATTGATTTGTGTTCATATTGCATTAGGTCTAGCCTTGTGACTTGTTGGAATTGGTGTGGTGATTTGACGCTATATTTGGGATGGAATAGTTGCATGCCTGTTATGTCTCCATGGATAGCAGGACCCGTAGAGCTAGTTTTCGATTCCCTAATGAACCCATCTTTGAGTTGGAAGTTGTCAAGTGGTAACAAAAGATGTAGGTCCATTCTTCTCTTAAGGTTCAATTGATCTCTAAGGGTTGCCTTTGTCCTCATTGTATAGGAATCTTGTCTTGTGATCTCGGCTGAACTTAGCTTTATCTGTTAGAGGTCTTGGGGTAGTTTAGGCTACTTGCATAACATGTTTCCAATAAGTGTAGAACCCATAAGGTAGTAATATGAGGGTTGAGGATGGTCGATCTATGTGAGCAATTACAATGGGATAGTCGCTTCACTAAGGTTGATCTTGGGTTTGAGCTTGGTCCCCGAGAGCATTATTGGTAGTGATGGAGTTGTTAAGTTGATTTACGAATTGGCTATGTTTATGGGTCCATAGAATAGGGTCTTGAAACCCTACCTTGATATGTTTGTGGGGATCCTTAGTAATGAGGTATTGATTTGTTTAGAGCTTGTCAATCATTTGGGGGTAGTCTTGCAAGTCTTGGAGGATAAGAGGTTGTTTGCTAAATATGATAGGTGTGCATTATGGATAGCAACAGGGTGGTTAGAATCCTTTAAGTATTATGAATAAGTGTGCATTAGTTTTTTCGATAAGGATAGTGTTGTGTTTGGTACTCTAGGTAGCCAAGTATGTGTGGATGATGGTGGCAAAGAGGAGACTAGTGTGGTCCATCGGTTGTTTAGGTTGGAAGGTAGGTTGAGGGAAGTTGAGCATGGTAGTATAGTGAAATCTTGTTAGTTTAAGAGGTCTAGATTAGGCAAGGCCTTGTATTTGCCATATTAGAGTTGGGAGTTTTGGGTGAGAAGATGATAGAGTGGATGTTGCCTCCCAAGGGGGAGATGGTGGTTATGTTACCAATGAGGTTGGGTGTATTTACAATTGACAATTGAGTTAAGGATTGTGAGTCCTTATAGTGTGTAGAGAAGGTTGGTAAGATTGCATAAGTTGCCAAGATTGCCTTGTATTTGCCATATTAGAGTTGGGAGTTTTGAAAATGATTGTTGCATTCTTATTGGGGCTGATCTCCTTATGATTATTCTTCTCTTGTATGTACCTTTTACATTAGGCGACGAATATTCCCAAGGGGGAGATATTGTAATGACCCCAAAAAGTGCCCGAAAATGTGCCTCGGAAATGTACAGAATCGTAATTTCCATATATCTAAAAATCCATTAGTTATTTCAACAATCTGACTTCATATTCTTGTTTAGGGGGTCAAATTTAGTTGGAAATGGGTCTAACCCGAATTTTAGAGCAACTATATCAAAATCCGCAAATTGCAATAAACGCTATTTAGGAGGGTCAACTTTGAAGGGACACATCTCTTAGCACACAAAGAATTGAGTGGCCCACGACCTACCAACTTTAATCCCTTTGAAATAGCTTTCAACACACTAGATTTCCAATGTTATTTTGGCCCTATTTTTTTTATTTCAGTCAAAGACTTTCAAGTCTGGGGCCCAAGGGTTCAAATAAATGTTTTTACTTATACTTAGCTTTATTTCACCCTCATATCATCCTCAATATTCCCCAATATCCTCTCAAACACATAGACTCATATTTCACCCTAAATTCAAATCCCAAAACTCAAGACCAATCTTAAGGATTTCTTCAAGAATTTCATTCAAGCTTCAAGTCTCCATTGTGAACCTTCATCAAGAGCTTCTCCAAAGCTAAGGTATGTAGTGTTTCACCATTGCGTCCTTTCAGCCATGGTCCCTAAGACTACTTTCTACTATTATTTCATGATTTAAAGTTGATTTTACATGTGGGTCTTGTATATTGAGAAATTTACTACACAATAATTTTAGTTCATGAAAGTATGGTTGTTTTAGCATGTTTTGAGCTCTAAATCTTGGATCTAATGTTGGATTTGATGAAGGATTTTGATGTGAATTTCTTGGGGGTGTTTCAAGGTGTTCATTGACAATTTTATTACAGATTTTCTTTCATGATTTCATCTCTAAATTGCGTGGTTTTTTACCCCCATCACACACACCCAAGTGTTTGATAAAATGTCCATTTAGGATTTCTTGTGGAATTGAAAGTCCAATGCATGTATTGTGACTTGAATTGGGTTATGATGATTATATGCTGAAGAAATAATGATGATGAAATGACTGTATGTAGATGATGTATAATGATGAGAGGGAGTAAAGGCATATGATAACTTTATGATGATGAGAGTATGGTATTCATGAGTTGATTTCATGCAAAAGTAGAAATTATGATGAAATCTAACCAAGGTGATGGGTTGGTTCCTCATTAACCAAAGTGAGGGGCTGGTACCTCATTAACCAAAGTGAGGGGTTGGTACCTCATTGACCAAAGTTAGGTGTTGGTACCTCATTAACCAAATTAAGTATTTGGTACCTCATTAACAAAAGTGGGGGGTTGGTACCTCATTAACCCAAGTGAAGGGTTGATACCTCACGCCAATATATGATGGTCAATTCTTATACACATGATATGCCCTATTCAAGCATGAGGTATTTAAACATGTTTTACTTAAGCATTGATCATACATGTCATATTGCTTTGTGATGCCTATTGTTTACCGTTATGTATTTCGATTATGATGCTTATCTCTTGTTGCATTGTGTCCCACATACTTAGTACATTAAAATGTACTAGCGCATACTCTATGCCTACATGATGTTACCATGTAGGAACCGAAGCTCCATTTGGTCATCATCCTCCTCTACATGGCTAACGATATCCATTCAAGCTAGTTGGTGAGTCCTCATGTCCGAGGCAAATATCTATGTTCTTATGCTATGTATTAAAGACAATCCTTCTTTCTACTATACTTTTACTATGAGGATGAGATTGATTGCTTGTCTTTGCTCCCGTTAAGTCCTATGTTAGAGGTGTTGTTGGACAAGTTATGTATTATGCTTGAGCTTTGATATGATATTCAAGCTATTTAAATATGAGTCTCTCCCATGTCCCAGTTCTCCTTATTTATGTTTCTTATGTTGTTTTCCATTGCTTCCACAATCAAGGATGTGCAATGATACGCTATGAGGCTTGTTTGGGGTTCGGTCGGGTTCCCCATTTGCCGTTCATATCTAGGCCCTAGGCTTTGGTCGTGACACTCTGATAGTGCATAGTATAGTGAAAGCGCCTGGGTCTTCACGCTTTTGGACCAATGACTTGGTGGTGATAGCACTACAATATTGAAGATTGTGGGAAAGAGCTTGACTCACTGTCAGCTTCTTTGTGACCAAGTCCTTTATGTACCTTGCATAGTGGCATCTTCTCTAATGCTTCAATCAAAGGGATGTTCACCGATAATTTCTTGAATATTGGTAGGAAGTGCTGGGGCTTGCTCTCCTCTTCCGTCTTCTTGATTCTTTGAGAGAAAGGAGGAGGAGGTCTTGGAAAGGTCTTAACTTCCTCGATTTATCACCCTTTTCAACTACTTCATTCTTCACATCATTATCTCTCTCGATTACACCCTTTTTTATGCTTTCTTTCACATGCACATTTTCTACATTGACCGACATGGAAGGGTCAATGGTACTTTGACCTCCCCTAGTTGTAATTGCCATACAATGTCCGTCATTCTTCAATTTTTGGATCGCATTGCTCGGCAAAGTAATTTTTGGCGTTGATTCAATTGAAGGGACACTTGACCAAATTGTTATTTGAGTTGCTTGATGGCTACGAATGAGACTCATAGATCTTCAAAAATCAAAATATCTGCAACTTTTCCCAAAACCAGACCAACTTGTATTTTCTACAAAATAAACACAAAAACACGTAAAAACCATAAAACTCGCATTGACAACAGACAAAATCTCTTATTTTAGGCACCAAATCTGTTGTATTTTGACAGTACATCAGGATCCCAAACAAGCCTCTTAAGCAAGTATAGCCCATCCTCATTTTTACAGGAGCATAAAATAGCAATAAACATGTAGCATATAATTTCTAAGGGAAGCGAGGTTTTGGACTCACGCTATTGGGATGTTGTCGGGAAGAGGATAAGCATGAATCACATAGCAAGTAAATCTAAGGGGCGGTTATGTATGACTCATACTATGGGGCCAATTCGGGACTTGGGACATTCACCTCATCACCATTGTCATACAACAAGCACATAAGTGAGTTGGGACTAAGGGAAAAACATTGATAACTACATAGCATAGCAAGTCGAGCTCGATAGAACATAGCCATAACAACGTCTAACGACACCTCTAGTCATGAATAGAACGGCGGCCAAGACATCTCTCGGGCTCACCTCAAATATAGTACCCAAGAGTAGATAAGTCTATGCAAAAGTATGATAGTAAGTGATTGTCATCTCCGAAAGTGGAGGACTCACCAATAGCAATTCTTCACTCAAACTGACTAGCCTTGTGGAGGAAGAGGATGGAAAGGAGCTTCAAGTCCTACATAGTGAAATAATGTAGGCCAGAAGTATGTGTTAGCACTTGGAATGTACTAAGTATGTGTAGTGTAAATGCAACAAAATACATAAGCCATATATAAACAATATGCATATTCATAGTCAATGGATACAAGCTAAATATATCTTGCATGCTCAATGCGATAATCGAATTATGCAAGAATAAATCATCAAATCATGTGACATATCATGCATAGATGGGAAGGGAGCAGAACTGACATGTAAGACCAAGAGAGCTACTACTTCGAATCCTGATATTCGCTCCACACCGGACTAGGATTGGTCCAGCTTACCAGGGCAAACCAAACACCCACCTTACGTGAACACGACCTTTTTCATAAAATGCCTCATAATTACCTTACGAGAACACCACCTATTTTGGGACACACATATTATTAACCTTACAGGAACACTACCCATTTAGGTATATGATTCTCATCTGCGTACAGGTACACCACCCAATTTGGTCAATCATGCAACTTGAGCTACAAAAATCCATTAGCCAATTCAGAAAACTATGGTGGTAACATAGTTATGGGACAATGGTTATCTATCAAGGTCCGCTAGGTACTAGGTCACAAGTCCAAGGAATACTCAAATTATTTTTATTATCATAATATACAAAGCATTATAATATCCTCATAGTTCATAGAGTAGATCATCAAAACCAAAGCTTCATCATATCAAAGATAGGGTTTCATAACTTTTTATAGCTTTCACAACATTCTCATGACACAGAGTATACATAATAGCCCTTCATAAATCATATCATTCGTAAATCACATATCCTGCCATAAGGCCTTTATCAACATAAGAAAGTTGGTTCATAATTTAGTTAAAAAACATGGTGGGTATGCATACATGCTCAAAATTATGCAAAAACAACACCTTTACACATAAGGAGAATAACAATACCCATTTATCAAATCATGCAAAATAACCCACCATACCATAGTAATGCATAGTTAGGGCATTATTAAACACTCATCTTAAATCACATATTTCTATGACTTGTCATTTCATAATGTTATACAAACACAAAATAGCATAATACTCATCATAATATCATCGTAGGTTTCTTCATAATCATGTCATGCAAAAAGTTCATGGAGTCTTCATAAATACCCATAACTTGGAAAAAGACTTGGAGGAGGAATGGTTGAGCTTATAAGAGGAAGGTTCCCACAATCAAAACCCACATGCCTTATACACTTAATGAGGAGAAAAGCCGATTTTGGAGGTGAATAAACCGAAACCCTAGCTTGTTTGCTTCTCTTGAAAGCTTAGAGTCTTAGGAGTACTTGAGAGGGTTTTTGGGACATAGGATATTAGAGAATAAGAGGAATGGGAGGAATTAGGGTTAAGAGGGATGATAAGGGGTCTCTTGGAGACCAAAACAACATAGTTTAGAGTAACATCGAAATCACCACTTTAAAAATTTTGCCAGACAGGACCACGAGACCCCATTTACGGGCCGTAGTCCATTCTACGGGTCATAGATAGGGGCTTTGTCTGATGGAATTTCAGAATTTTAGAAACCCTTCTCTAATTCAGGTTATACGAAATGATCTATGACTCATAGAATATCTTATAAATCATCTAATAAGTCATAGATTGGATCCCTAAAAGATTCCAATTTCACTAAGTCTACCTCAAGTTCCACGAACCAACTTACAGGCCGTAAAATGGTTTACGGCTTGTAAAACCCCTTGTAAATGTTGATAGTCAACATTTTCTAGGATTTATTTTCTTGCATTTTCATACTCCTCATAGGCCGGGTCTTACAAAACCAAATAAATATAACATATATACGTCAAAATTCTACCAATAACCTGGAAGTCAACGGTACAGAGCTACAACAGACACAAGCACATCTCATATACATATATCACTAATCATAAAATATACAAAACCAAGAGTACACCTATAAATACCAAAGTCTACTGTAGAAGGTTGATATCTAGATGCAAAGGATGATCATCAACAAGAAGGAGACTGTGAAAAAGCTATCACGGCTAGTACTTGCACCTGCACCACGGAAAGATTCAAAAGTAAGGGTGAGTAACTGAAAAGGCACCAATAGGCATCATCGGCTGACTGAGTGAAATAGTAAACATATATAAAGCGCAAATATAAAGAGAGTTGCAACATTCTAGAAAAACAAACTCAGATCAAGGTATAAGCATGTCTAGAAATCCCCAAACCACAACTGAATTAACTAAAGTGACAAACAATTATAACCTAAACAAACCGAATTACTGATCATCGATACTGACTGACGAAGACTGCATAGTCTAATACCACAAATTCCCAACTGAGGCATAGAGTTGTACGAGGGTGCAAGGCCCTAGTATCTATGCTTGTATGCTGACTAGGCCTTTATAAGCCCAGAAGGTATACCTACGCACAATATAAATCCAACAGATCATCACATAGTTCCTAAGAACCATCACAGAATCCCACAGAACCATCATGAGCCCAACTCTCAACATCATCAAAACAAAGGTCAGTTGTATGTAGGTGTAAGGACTTAGTATCTAAGCTTAAATGCCCCTGAGCCCATATAAGCCCAGAGGTTACACCCATGCACAATCAGGGTGTGAATAGGTGAGTGGATCCATGGGTAATCAATCATGAGGCCTCGCCCCAATAATCACATATCAACCAGGACCTCAACTCTATGCCCGGACGTGGCACCCGATCCAAAATATACATATGCAATGGTAGGGCGATCCCTCGCGGGAGAAAGAATTCCCTTCACATAATCAAATATGTCTCAACTCAGACAGGCAATCATGGGGCCTCGTCCCTAAAATGGAATCAGTAAGGTCCTCGACCAAAAATATCAATCAATGGGGCCTAGGACCTAAAGTGTAGTTAACAGGGCCTCAGGCCCAAAGTAACATATAATTGCTCTAACCCCTTTAGAATCAACACCCCAGTCTCGGACACTCAGAGTAACCATCAGAGACTAGGACCATAGGGAGCATCATCCGCATCTAGACAATCGAATGTGACCACCCAAGACTTGAAAAACAAGATGTGTCATCTAGGTCTCAGAGCATAACATCCTAAAAATCTCTATCTCTCTCACTAACTAGATCCATATCCCCCCAATCATACCATCTCTCCTATGCCTTTTCAACAAACAACTCAGTACAAAGGTTTCATTTGCGCTTAAGTGTTCTACGATCATGGACAATGATCATTTTTTGCTCTGCCTATGCGCTAGTGCTAAGTGTGTTTGCGTCCTTTCCAGACCCACTACTCTGCATTCGTATGCTTGAAGGTCGCATTCATAGTGAGTAATATTGCCAAGTAATATTTTGCACAATTTTAGCTCCTATTAGCTCTAATTCGGTTTCAACTTCAATTCTTTCCTCTAAAGCCAATTCTAAACGATATGTATCTAGAACATACACCATTCAAAACATAATTAGACTCAATTATGGGATTAAAAACACAAAATAATAAGAAAAAGAGTAAGAAATTAGTGTAAGTATACACTCATGACTCCATATAAGTAATGTCGCCAAATCTTTAAGGCAAACAGCATCGCTTCGAGCTCAAAGTCATGAGTTAGGTAATTCTTTTCATGCACTTTCAACTGCCTTGAAACATATGCAATCACTTTACTATTTTGCATTAACATGCAACCCAACCCAATCACTAATGCATCATATTACATGACGAATTCGTCATTCCCTTCTGCGAATGTCAATATACGGGCTGAAATCAACCGATCCTTCAGGGTCTTAAAACTCCTCTCACATTCATCTGACCACATATACTTAGCCTTTTTCTAAGTTAGCTTAGTGGGTGGAGACAAAATTGTGGAGAACTCTTCCATAATCATTCTATAGTAACTTATAATGCTCACGCTCTAATAGGAAAGTGATTGTTGTTAGCAATTAACCTAATCGAGGTTAGGATCGAATCCACAGGAAATATAGGGGTTGATTACAAGATTTCAAGAATAATCATTTCTAGTATTTATGACTACAATCTCTAAATGGGGGGGGGGGGTTGTGTTTAAAAAAACAAAATAACAGTACCACTAAATATAATGTGGGGAAAAACTCAAATGGGGACAAGTTGGGAATTGTGTTCCCCATGGTCCTCTGACTTGATTACCCTAGATAACATAATTACAATTGGTGATTTGCATGCAGAACGGTAACTTAGGTACTTCCAACCCTCTTGTGAAGGTGAAGGTTGAATTTCACCATGGCATTTGGTCGGCAACCATGGCGTGGCAACTAACTGTTACCTATTGTCTCAGTCAACCTCCACTTAGTTAGGCTCGGTTGATTAGACGAGAACACATCAATCGAATTCTGTCATCTACTTCCTTTTCCTATTCATCACTACCTTGGTCGGGATCGTGATAGTAGGTGGGGTTTTATGTTGGTCACCACCAAGCAACAATAATAATGAAGGGATATAGATAATACATGCAAAACCCTAATCATAGAAATGCAAGAAACCTAGGTCATCTCAATGTCAACTACCCATAGTTCTCACAACCCCAAGTTATGGGTGCTTAGCTACTCATGGCTAAGGAAAAACACACAAGAATATAAATAATAGACATAGTTGAGAGGTTTACCAATAACAATGAAGAAAATAGGCACTACAAATTGCAAACCCACAAGCTTGATCGATCAACAATGAGTACAAGGCAAGATATGCACTACCCAAAATGAGATTTCCAAGAGAAAACAATAAACTACCCAAAAAACTAAGAAAAGATTCAAAATATGCTTCTCAATAGTCTACTGGTCGAACTCCTTGCTAAAAGCATAACTTAAACAATATATAGTATTTATAAAAGAACCCAAGAATTTGCACAGAAAAGACAGCTGGCAGCTAATAAGTTATGCAGGCATGACTCATAGGATGGCCTTTGAGTCGCAGTTGAGGTCTCGTATCAGGTTGTTGGTATCTTGGACTAAACTAGTACGACCCATAGGTATGAGTCTTTGCTTGAGGTATGACTCGTATGTTGCTCTCGTATTCTTGGTCTTCAGTTTTTGATAGAACATCTTGGCTCTCTGATTCTTGCTACGAGTCCACTTATACGAGTCGTAGTGTAGCTTACAACTCGTATGATGGCCTCATAGGGGTGACCTCCACTTGGAAAATTTTTGAATTTTGGTCTCTAATTCTTGCTACGACACCACTCTATGACTCGTAGCTTTTGCTACAACTCGTATGTCGGCTCGTAATGTCTACTTTTCAACAAAATCTACAACTTTTCTTCAAAATCATGTCAACCTAACATTTCTGCAAGATTAACACAAAAGCACATCAAAACACTAAAAAGTCGATTTAAGAACTCACAAAATCCCTTGTTTCAGGCACAAAATGTGCTATATTTTGACAGCACACCAACACCCTCAACTTAGAATCGTTGCGTGTCCTCAAGCTACAACTAAATCTAAGCTGACAAAGAGAAATATATAGCAACTATACTAATGGCATATAAAACAGCTCCTTTGATTCAGGTACCCAACTACTATTTTCAAAACAGGATTGCAAAGTTATTAAGCAAACAAGATCATAATAAGATACCTAGCAATCCAACAATGACAAACAAAGAGCATCAACCGTCCATAATCGCTGGTATATTCATATGCTACTCAAGTAGTGCAATGCGCTCACTTGAAAGAAGTCCCTCATACTTAGTCAAAAGCATTTAGAATTCAGGGACTGAGGAAGCATTCTTACTCTCACAATTGAAATTCAATACATATTGACTAACACCATAGGCTTGCCTCTATACTCATCTTCTGGCTTGGTGATAAAGTGGAGTTGGATCACTTTAGGACATATAGGCTTGTAACATAGGTTCAGGGTGCTTTGGTTTGGTATTTTGGGCAAATAGTGACTAAAAGCTATCCTTGAACCATGTTTACCAACACTTTTTGCTTTCATAATCCAACCATTTTTTAATCACTCCACCCTTATGCTCCTGTTTTGAACTTTTCTCGAGTGCTTTATTTCTCTTCTTCAACTGTACCTCAATTTCGGACTCATTTTTGCTATTTTTTTCTCAACTCGAAACACTTTTCTTTTCTTTTTCTTCACTCGGTTCATGTTTTTTAATTTCTTTCTTCATTTACCAACTAACCGCCTTATTATTATTACTTTACAACAATAAGGGCCACCCTCAACTTAGGATTTTAGCCTCAAGTGAAGTACACAATATCTATGCCTCAAACCAGGGGCACCAACTGCAGCTACCCTCAACTTAGGCCTTTGGCCTCAATCAATGTTCACATGTTCAAGGATAGACCAGGGATAATATCAAGGTATTTTCATTAAATAAGGTTAAGTTAGCAAGGTATCAAGAAAGAACGAGTGCAAGAAAAGCTCAAAAGTTTGGAACAAGGGATTCACTCGCTCATCTGGTGGATCATTTAGGCCAAAAGTGGTTTCACTCAAATAACAAAGGCCTAAGATCCTTTCCTAATCCACCACGTCACCAAACTAATTTTTAGAGTAACAAGGCAAGTTCTGGGTCCATACAAGATGCATGAATAGAGCAAAATAAGCTCACAACACACATGACAATTACATCCATAATCAACAATAGACTCACAGGTCATGTTTTCAGTCTCAACTTACCTTCACAATGTCAGAACAAGCATTTCCAACTACTCAAAAATGTATAAATGCATCAATAATCACAACCTCAAAAATTTTGAGGGTACCAAATTTTTCATCAAACCATTAAAAGCACATCTAAAAATTATGTATATGCCAATAGATAACAGTACAATGAATTTACCCGTTAGCTACACTACCTAAACATGCCGGTTCAACAGAAAAGTAAGTATCCACAAGGAAATAGAAGCACGACAAGAAAATGTTGGGATCAAAAATAGGGGAAGTTATGGACTTGAGGCAACTCAGACTTCACCTTAATCCATAACTCAGACACCCAACCAAAATAAAATACTTTGTCCTTAAAGTAAAAACACAAACTTAAGATGAGAAAATGAAAACAAAACATAGATATATAGACCTTAAAAACTAACAGTTAAATAAACTGATATCCAAAACATAACATAAGAATATTATCCAACAAAAACATCCACAAACCAACAGAAAAACAATATTACCTAACACAAGGACAAAATATCCACAAAGCAAAATAAGAGTTGGGGCCGAAAGGGGTCAAACATCATGGTGCATCAAGCACCGATCTCTGGTTGGTCTGTGGGATCCTACGGCTGCCTCTCCTCTGTAGCAGTAATAGGAGTACCCTCTCTAAGTGGGGTGTGCTGCACTCGCTCTCTTCGAATAGCCGCTAGTAAAAGCGACTCCTGCACCACCTCCTCACGTATGGGCTGCTTCTCCTGTCTCGGCTTCTTCGGGGTCGGCTCTGGGTAATCACTATGCTCAAATTGCCTCTTCCCACGGGTGTCCGGACAATCGGTGACCCAATCAAATACCTCATCAGCTATCAGTATTAGCTCTGGTGCTGGAACAAGGGCTGCCATTTTTAATAAGTCGGTGTTGAACTTGGCTAACTCCTCAGTAACTGCACTTGCGTCAGCAGGCCAAGCTCCCTCGAGACTCTCGTGGACTGTATTCTCAAATGCATCGACTCGGGCATCCACCACTCGGACATTCTCATCAACTAAATCTCGGGAAAATGCCCTCATCCTCTCCTCAGAGTCTCGAATAGTTTGATCAATCAATGGTCGTACCTGTGCTGACAACTCCCATAGCCTGCCCTCTGGTAGAGCCACCCTGCGTAATAAAGCCTGAAAAGAAACAACAAAGAAAACAGGGTCAACCTATAAAGTAGATGTTGTTGGTGCTGGAGTACTAGTGGATGGTGTAGACTTAATCTTGACCACTTGTGTAGGCGCTGCAGTAGCCAGAGTAGTGCTAGTAGTAGCTGTAGATGAACCTGGAATCTGAGGCTCTACCGGGAATGGCTCTAGGATAGCTGGAGGAATAGCTCTCTGTAGAGCTATTAGGTTTTCATTAGCCTTGATTATGCTGGGGTCCATCGTATGCAAAGCCTCTACATGAGGGTCCAAGTCGAGATAAACCAACACACCAACTTTCTTGCATAATCTATGAATCAGAATGGGGAATGGTAATATTTGCTGAGTGTGCACCACTAACTCATGGATTTGTTTTGTCATAATGTGAGCCCAATCAATGTCATACCTTGCCAAGATGCTTGCCAACAACACGACCCTCTTTAATGTGATCACATTATCTGTGAAAGTAGGGCTAATGCGCCATTGGATAATAGACAACCAACACTTTGCCCTAAATGAGATATGGGCCTTCAGAATATGCTTGGCATGGTCTGTAACCCATATCAGCTCAACACCTTCCTCACAAATTCGGCCCGCTATCCACCTCAATAATTTCGCTCTCAGCCCCACACCATTCTGATTAACTGCTTTCCTCATATCTGCCATTCTATGATCATATTCTGCTATGGAGTGTGAAGCTCTGTAATTAGGTTTGAATTGAACCCTTCGTATAGTTTCTATTGAGATGTCGACAACCTCACCCCTGACCATGACTTCACTCAATCGTGGTATATCATTGGGCTTCACGAGCCTCAAAAGGTTGCTACGTACAATAACATAGTAAGACGCATAAAATTCTCGGACCAGGTAAGGGGCATACTTCCCCAGCACTTGTGATACCTATCCTAACCAATGGAAGTCAATATCGGAGTCAAAACCTGGCACACCTTTCAATCCTGAGTCTTTCAACCTTGCTTCCTCATGAAATCTCTGCACTGGCCTCCCTCAACTCTTAGGTTCCAGTCCCTTATCATAGATCTCTTTCATTTCAGGAACACACTATCTTGTGTTTTACGGGTCGGTGGAGGTGACTGTGTAAGAAGAATCAACTGGCTGTGAAGGAACGGTCTCTTCTGGCTGAGCCTGAGACACTTCAAGAGAAACAGAATCAGAAGTAGAGTCATCATCATCTGACCCGTCTTCTTCACCCTCCTCATTAGACTGGGAGGTGTTATCCATTTCCATCGATATTCTGGTTGAGTGTGATCGTGTTAAGGGCACATTAGTCTCAGGGCTAGGGTTCACATTTATCTCTTCAATTGATTGCTCATCCTCGGAGGACTCATCTCTTTGCTGATGACCATAAACAGAGGAAGCACCCCGTCAACCTCTTGAAGACATTATCTTTGAGAAATTGTCATCATTTTAAAGCAGGAGTCCCATGATGTTTTGTTTCAATCAAACAAGTAACAAATGAAACAGTCAAACAAGAATACTAAGATAACTCAAGTAAAAACAAACTGAACCAGGTTTAGGGTTGCAGATACCAGGTGTAAGTACGATTCATAGGACAACCTACGAGTCGTATAGTAGCCTCGTAACAATAAGGTAGCTAAAAGAAATGTATTCTGGAATCAGGTATGAGACACTAGTATGACTAGTAGTGTCCACTACGAGTTGTAGGCAGGGTTCGTTTCTTATTTCAGAGACATATCGAGGGTTCAGATCAAGGCCATAAAACCACCACTACGATTCATAGCAAGGGCTACAAGCCGTAGGTGAGTTTCACATGGATAATGTCAAGGCATCTTAGGTGACTGATGCCTGCTACAAAAATCCAGTACGACTCGTAAGGCAACCTACGTCTCGTAGTGGGTTCTCGTAGCAGAAAGCAGCGAGCACCCAAGGTGCCTCAAACTTTTCCACAACGACCAAGAAATAATCAGAAAGCATCAAAGTTTACACATGCACAGATATAGGTGATACTGCAGCAACTTAAACACTCTTCATTGTCAATCGTCTCAAAACAAAGCATGAATTTTGCCCTATGTGGGTAAAGCACTTCTAAAAGTTAAAAAAAAACATCAACACACATTAAAGTAGATTACCCTAAGAGAATTATAACACCCCCAACCCAACAGTTTCAATCCCATGCGATCTTCATAATGATCCATAAAATACGCAACAAAAGCACATTGTCATAGTATTAAATATCAAAATCACCAAACAAGGACAGAATTCATGACTCAACCTTTTCATACAGACATAAAGAATTGTATACCACATTTTTCTTACTATCACAGGCACTTTTGCATAATTATGCTAACTATGACCCTGAGGCCTTTATTCAATCATCCTTAAGACAAGGATTTTTCAGAGACAAATCAAATTTAATCGCGACAACTTACCAGATGAATGTGTGTATGTATGATGAAAAGAAGAAAAAATAGAAGATTCTTGGTGCACAATTCACTTGCTGGGGAATTGTTGTGGGTGAAAGATGTAAAGATTAATCAAATAGTGAAAGGGAATGGTGGGGGTAGTTATAAACTGAAAAACGATGCTTCATGTAAGTACATGAAGAGTCAAGAGATGTTGGTCTCTTAATTTTCAAAATGGTTTGCCCTTTAAACTTCTACAGATTGATCTTACGAGACCACGACTACGAGTCGTATAAAATCATACGACTCGTAGGTCCCGATCTCGTAGCAGACCAGACACTTAGGAAAATTAGGACTTCTTACTTGAGCACTACGAACCCCACTTACGACTCGTAGGGGACCCTATAAATCGTAAGGTTGGGTCGTAGTGCACGTGTCAGCTTCTAGTACGCACTGTTACCTTCTATGACGCATGATGATGAGTCGTAACATTCACTACGACTTGTAGGTCTGCTCGTAGAAGCTGCATCCAAGCATAATTTTTCCATTTTTCAACTCATAGTTTGTACTTGCAACATATTACTTAAAATACACTAAAATGCCAATTGCTACAGCTGGTTCAAAGTTTCAACGATAACAACACAATATAGAATTACCGAAAAACAAGTTAACTACGATAAAATGTCTCAAAATAAATCAATACACAAAAGATTCTTGGGTTTCTTCCCAAGAAGCACCTTGTTTAACATCGTGGCACGACTATGCCATCACGGATAATCAAACTTCTCCGTGAGTTCCAATGCTGCTCCTTATACTCTTCCTTTGTTCATCTTGCATTGCATCTAGTTGCTTAGCAAATTGCTCCATCCTATCACTAAGACTTTGCAATTGATATAGTTTGTTGTTCCACTTTGTAGTTACATTTGAGGACATCAAACTTTATCTCCCGGACAATGTCATCTTGTTCCTTCACCTAGATCAGGACTTGTTCAAGGATATGCTCATTCCAAGTTAGTTATCAGTGATACAAAGCTGGTGTTGTAATCTCGTCCAATGTGTAGTATTTTTGCTTTTGAGTTTACTTGATGCTCCCGTAGATGCACTAGCAGATGGTCTGGCTTGCTCTTGAAGGGGTTAATAGACTTGGGCAACTGCAAATAGCTGGTCCATGCTCTTAGTGATCTCATTAAATGGTCATCTTATGAACTCCCAACAGTCTCCTCTAAATAATGCATCAGCCTGCCATTGTTGTTCAGAGGTTAATGCTTGGTAGAAGCTAGCCGCCAATTCACAGTCAGACCGTGGTTCTTATTTGCTGCCAACCACTGCTTGTACCTTCCTCAGACCACTACCAAAGGTTTTCCTGACATTCTTTTGAAATTACAAATGTTGTTTTATAGCCTCTGCATGTTGGACAATCTATAGAAGTTCATAAGGAAGACTCTCTGTACTTCCCCCTAGTTAGAGAAAACATCGGGTAGGAGAATTGACCACAATTCCGCAGCTTCACTCCGGAGAGTCATAGAGAAAACTTGAAGAGCCAAGGCCTCCCAAGTAAGATGTCTTGTCCCAAGGATCCCCCTCAATGTTTGAGTGAAATTCTGCAGATGGATTTGGGGATCTTCAGACTCTTGCCTATAAAATAGAGCGCAGCTCTGCAAATTTTCCAACAAGTCGCTTGCAATGTAGAACTTTTGCTCAGTCATAGTGCCAGTCCAACCTGCATCCAAAATCAACTAAAAAAACAAACAAAAAAAGTAAAATATAGGAGACTCTAGAAATCAATACTAGAACTAACTAATAGGGAAATCAAATCAAAACCTAGCTTTATTCACCGGCAACGACGCCATAATTTCTAATGATGTTCACGCTCCAATAAGAAAGCGATCATTGTCAGCAATTAACCTAACCGAGGTTAGGATCGAATCCACAGGGAATATAGTCTTGATTATAAGATTTTACCACTAATCATTTCCAGTATTTATGACTACAATCGCTAAATTAGAGGGGAGGGTTTCTGTTTCAAAAAATGAAATAAAACTACCACTAACTATAATGCGAGGAAGCACTCAATTTTGGGGACAACTTGGGAATTGTGTTCCCCATGGTTCGTCAACTTGATTACCCTAGAACACATAACTACAATTGGTGATTTGCATGCAGGACGGTGACTTAGGTTCTTCCAACCCTCTTGTGAAGGTAAAGGTCAAATTTCATCATATAGCTTGGTCGGCAACCATGGCGTGCCAATTAACTGTTACCAATCATCCCAATCAACCTCCCCTTGGTCAGGCTCGATTGATTAGATGAGAACACATCACTCGAATTTTGTCATCTACTTTTGTTTTCCTATTTGTCACTACCTTGGTTGAAATCGTGATAATAGGCGGGGTTTGGTGATAGCCACCACCAAACAACAATAATAGTAAAGGGAAATAGATAATACATGCAAAACCCCAATCATAGAAATGCAAGAAACCTAGGTCATCTCAATGTCAACTACCCGTGGTTCCCACAACCCCAAGTTGTGGGTGTTTAGCTACTCATGGCTTAGGCAAAACACACAAGAATGCAAATAATAGACATAGTTGAGAGTTTTGCCAATAACAATGAAGATAATAGGCACCATAAGTTGCGAACCCACAAGCTTGATTGATCAATAATGAGTACAAGGAAAGATTTGCAATCCCCAAAATGGGTTTCCCAAGAGAGATCAATAAACTACCCTAAAAACTAAGAAAAGATTCACAATGTGATTCTCAATAGTCTATTGGTCAAACTCCTTGCTAAAGATCTATCTTAAACTATATATAGTATTTACAAAAAAATCCTAGAATTTACACAGAAAAGACAGCTAGCAGCTGATAAGTTATGCAGATAGGACTTGTAGGATGACCTACGAGTCATAGTCAAGGTCTCGTATCAGGTTCTTGGTATCTTGGAGTAAACTGGTGTAACTAATAGGTATGAGTCATTGCTTGAGCTACGACTCGCATGTTGCTCTCCTAGTCTTGGTCTTCAGTTTTTGGTCCAACATCTTAGCTCTATGATTCTTACTACAAGTCCACTTATACGAGTCGTAGTGTAGCTTATGACTCATATGATGTCCTCATAGGGGTGACATCCACTTAGCAAATTTTTGAATTTCGGTCTCTGATTCTTGTTGTGAGACCACTCTACGACTCGTAGCTTGAGCTACGAGTCGTAGGTAGGCATGTAAGGCCTACATTTCAGCAAATCTGTAACTTTTCTTTGAAATATTGTCAACTTAACTTTTCTGCAAGATGAACACAAAAGTACATCAAGACACTAAAAAGTCACTTTAAGACTCACAAAATTCGTTGTTTCAGGAACCAAATGTGTTGTATTTTGACAACACATCAGTAACTGGATAGATCCATGAAACTTCTTATGTTAGTAGGAGTCAATGGCGTTGGCCAGCTTCTTATCGCTTCTGTCTTCTTAGGATCAACTTTGATGCCTTCTCTAGATACAACATTCCCAAGGAAGCCAACCCTCATCTTGCCAAAACTTACACTTGTCAAACTTTGCATAGAGCTTTTATTCCCTCAAGATATGCAATACTACCCTCAAGTGTTCCATGTTCTCTTACTCACCTTGGGAATTGATAAGAATATCATCAATAAACATCACAACAAAGATGTTGAGGTAAGCTTGAATACCCTGTTCATGAGGTGCATAAATATCATCGGTGCATTTGTGAGGCCAAAGGACATCACAACAAATTCGAAATGACCATACCTTGTCCAAAATATCATCTTAGCAATGTCACTTTCTCATACCCTCAATTGGTGATAGTCAGATCTCAAGTCAATCTTGGAGAAATGAGTGGCCTCTTGTAGTTGATTAAACAAATCATCTATCCTCGGGAGAGGATACTTATTATTGATCATAACTTTATTGAGCTATTGGTAATCAATGCACACACAGAGCGACCCATCCTTCTATTTGACAAATAACACAGGGGAACCCTATGGGGACCAACTAAGTTTGATGAAACCCTTCTGCAACAAATTGTTCAATTATTCCTTCAACTCTTTCAATTCTGCGAGAGCCATTATATAAGTTGGGATTAGAAAGGTCTGAGTGCCGGGCAAAATATCTATACCAAAGTCTATCGCCCTTTTGGGAGGGATACCTGGTAACTCATTTGGGAAGACATCAGGGAACTCACTTACAATAGGGACTGACTCAAGAGAAGGAACTTTGGAAGAGACATCTTTGACCATCATTAATGGTAGATACACCCCTTGGAAATCATCTTGTAGGCCTTAAAAAAAGAAATGAACTGACCCCTATATGAATAGTTGCTACCCTGTCATTCAAGAACTACCTTATTATGGAATTACAATTTTACCTTATAGGTTCTACGATCAATGGAGGTATAGAAAGCATAGAACCAATCTCTCCCCAAAATTACATCGAAGTCTACAATGAAGAGCTAAACTAAATCACGTAGGATCACTTTTCGAGCTATGATAGACTCACCCATAAGGTTACTCACCTCATAAGGCTCATGGAAGACTTGAGGATATGTATGAAACTTATATGCAAAGAATGGGGTTACAAAATAAAAATTTGCTTCCGGATATAAAAGTGTATATGCATCAGAATCATAAACTTGTAACATACTGGTTTGCTCAACCTATTGATGACCATGAAGGGCATAGAATCGGTTGGACCTTGGGGCACCTTGAACTTGACCTTTTTGGAGTTGCGGTTTTGTTCCTCCATTTATATTGTCCTTGGCATGGCGCCCAGGCTTTCCCAAAGTAAAGCAGGCATTACACCCAACTAAGCATTCCCCGTTTTGGGGTCTTCCACACTTGGGGCAATTAGGACTTTGGGGTTTGGGGAAACCCCTTTGTCCTTCTGGGGAGGAGGAGTGTTGTTGGATTCTTTCCTTGAGCCACTTTAAGATTTGTAGCCACCACTCTTGGTGAGAATAGTTCCCACCATCCACACGAGCCAGCTTGGACTCCCTTTATCTTTCCTTGAGCTACTCATCTTTAATATTTTCAGCATAGGTCATTTGGCGGGAAATGTCCATCTCCTTGACCAACGTCATCTTACATTCTTTGGAGACCAACTCAGAGACACCCAAAAAAAATTTGCTCATGCAAGCCTTTAGATCCATGACTATAAATTGATCATACTTGGACAATTTGGTGAACATGAGGGCATACTCCCTCACACTCATGCTCTCTTACTTTAGGTTGATGAATTCGTGGACCTTCGCCTCCCTAACTTCAATGGGGAAGAACTAGTCTAGGAAGGCATACTTGAATTCATCCCAACCAATAAGACTCGCTCCATGCCCCTCTCGTTGGCCTACTGCTCGTACAAAATCTAGGCGATTCCTTTAAGCTTGTAAGCCACCAACTCGGCTTTGTCCTTCGATGGCATACCCATCACTACCATAACCCTGTAGGCTTCTTCAATAACTCAACAGGGTCCTCATCCACCTTTGACCCATGGAATTTTTTTGGGTTCATCCGCATAAAGTCATGGACTATGGTGGCTAATGTAGGCACCTGGGGAGGTATGACTATCTCACTATTGCTTGGTTAGCCAATGCTTGGGCTAACACCGTGAAAGTCGCTCTGAACTCCATATGAGATACTTGTTCGTCCTGCTGGAGTGGAAGGACTTTTCTTTTGGAGTGACTTGATGGTGGGGAGCTCTTCCGGGCGGCATAATCTAGAATGAAAAAAAAGCCCATCATTAGTTAGTGGAAAGCCTTTCTCAACTCCAAGGCTCAATATTTAATGAGAAAGAAGGGAAGACTTTCCTAAATCATTTCATAGTCTCTCATGCAAGATAGTAGCGTGCTTCACAACTTTGAATGAGACTCTATGCTACGGGGTATGCATGGACATCTGAGAAACATTTTAAAACCTTGTGCACTGATACTAAGTTTGTCATGACCCGACCTAGGGGCCTAATTATCACACGGCGAATGAGATACCTATTAGCACCTCACTGAACCATCTAAGCATCACAAGCATTCTGAAACGACCCCAAAAGTGCCCAAAAAGTGTCTTGAAAGTGCCCAGAATCGTAATTTCTATATATCTCAAAATCCAGGTGTTATTTTGAAAATCCGACTTCATATGTTGTTCAGGGGAAATATTGAGTAGGAGATGGGTCTGACCCAAATTTAAGAGCAACCGTAGCAAAATCAGAAATTTTAAAGTGTCAATTTCTAGAATGTTGTGGTCATTGCTGGCGCGACGCGGTAGTGTACATTTTTGTGCCAGTTGTTTTTTCAAGTTCGGTCCAAGACTTTTTGGTCTTGGGCCTAAGTCCTCTCGTACTTGAAAATACCTATACTAAGTCATATTTCACCTTCATATCATTCAAGACATTTCCCAGTACTCACTCAAACACTTAGACTCATATTCCTCTCAATATCAAGGGTTCCCAATCTCTTACGGAATCTTAAGAAGTTCATCCAAACTTCAAGTCTCCATTCAAATCTCCTTCAATAAATTCTCAAAAGCTAAGGTATGTGGGATTCAACCATTGGGTCCTTTCACTCATGGTGCCCAAGCTTCCTTTTTACCTAAATTGCATGTTTAAAGTTGATTTACTTATGGGTCTTACTTGTTATGAACTTCACTGCACACTATGTTGGGGTTTCATGATTGTGATTGTTTTAGCATATTTTGAGCTATGAATCTAAGATCTATTGTGGGATTTGATGAAGGTTTTTTATGTATATTGCTTGAGGCTATTACCATGTATCTACTGATGGTTTTACACTGAATTTTCTAGCATGATAACACTCTTGAATTTCATGGTTTTACACTAGCACTACACACCCGCCAAGTGTTTGATAAAATATCCAGTTATAGATTTTTGAGTTGGTGAAGGTCTGAAGCATGGCGTATGAGTTGAACGACTTTATGATGATAATAGGAATGTTTATATGAGTTATTTTCATGAAAAGTACTTATGGTGTTGCAAGTAGATTGTTGGGTTCCCATGTTTATTGTGTTCTTGAGAAAATGGAGAAGGCCCTCCCTTGATGCTTGAAATGTAATGGTTTGATGAGCTAGTTTCATGATCCTACCAAAAAAATTATATCGTAAGGTATGGACATCCTACCGAAAAACCCATGCTGTAAGGTAGAATAACTAATGGTTCCTACCGAAAAGATCATATTGTAAGGTATGGATACCCTACTGAAAAGGCCATGCCATAAGGTAGAATAACTAATGGTTACCATCAAAAAGATTATATCATAAGTAATGGACATTCTATCAAAAAGGCTATGCGATAAGGATGAATGAATCATGACTCCTACCCAAAAGATTATATTGTAAAGTAGGGGATGTCTTATACTGCCTATCAAAAAGACTATGTCGTACGGTAGGGGTATTGGTAACACTCTCCAAAAAGGTTATACTGTTAGGCGAGTGGGGGCCATTTGGACCATTTCATGAAGGTTGGTAAAAAAGGTTTGAATTTGTGTCCTATAATGAGTTTACATTCCTTGATCATGATTTACAAGCATGTTTTACCTTAAGCATTGATCATGCATGTCATATTAATGTTATACCTATCCTTTGCTTAAAATTATGCATTATGTTGCCTATCCCTTGCTAGCATTACACCCTACATACTTAGTACATTCAAACGTACTAACGCATACTCTACGCCTACATGATATTACCATGTAGGAACCGGAGTCCCACTTGATCATCCTCTTCCACGTGGCTAGAGATATTTATTCAAGCTAGTTAGTGAGTCCTCCAATCCGAGAACAAGTCTATTATCCTAAGCTTTGTATTAAGGCTCTTTGTTTTGGCGTATGTATTGACTATGAGGGTGAGCCCAGTTGCTTGTCTTGGCCCCCACTCCTATCAAAGTTTAGAGGTGTTGTTGGACAACTTATGTATTTATGCTATGAGACTTGACTCTCTTGTTCTTTGAAATTTATGGTATCAAAAAGGTCCTTTAGTCCTACTTTATCCTTTATTTATTATCTCTTATTGTAGATTCAAATTGCTTCCACGACCAAGGATGTGTAATGATATGCTAAAGGCTTGTTTGGGTTCCCCATTCGCCGGTCACGGCTAGGCCCTAGGTCTGGGTCGTGACACATTTATAGAAATTTAATAGAAATAGGTGTGGAAAATGAGTAAGTCGGGTCGGATATGAGTCGATCAAAAATGAGTCCAACAAAAATGGATCAAATATGAGTTAAGAGTCATATTTTAAATTGGTAAAAATGAGTTACACAATGGGTAAATATTATGTATCTATATTACTCAATAGATACCTATACTTATAGATACTCAAAGTATTTGACCTTCTAAGAATACATATAGGGTGTGTTTGGTATGGAGGACAATGATTTCCTAGAATATGAGTTTTGTAGAAATTCAAAAAAATTCAAAATTTGAATTTTTTTAAAAATAAATTTTTAATTTTATTTTTATTCGTTAGAGGAGGGGGGCTATGTGGAGG
>JAPFFP010025227.1:0-16117 GCA_026153255.1 Solanum medicagineum | reverse complement strand
CCTCTTAAGCATTTAGAATCACATATCGCCCATTAACACGAGATTCAAGCACTTTCAAGAATTGACGCTAATTTGACTAAACCATAACATGATTCATTTACATAGCATCAATACATGTAAAATGTGGGGTGTTACATATGTACAGGAAGCGCATAGGTACAAGTTTGTTCTCCCGGGCGTTATCGACAACGGGTGCTAGTCCGCCCTAACGGGACTTGGGGCGTGATAGGTTTCCCTTAGTCCCTTTTCCTTTTGTATTTATTTGACTCTTGTGTTTGTTTAATTTGCTTCCGCAACCAAGCATGTGTACACGATATACTAAGAGGCTTTTTTGGGTTGTCTTCGGGCTTCCCACACACCGTGTCACGTCAAGGCCCTAGGCTTGGATCATAACAAACTTGGTATCAGAGTACTAGGTTGTTAATGATCTTCAGAATCCAATGCACCGTGTCGATTAGAGTCTCATTCATGGTCGTGAAGCGCGCCACAATTTTGAATGGGAGGCTATGAGGCATTTTAGGAAATGTTTCACTTCTTCATGGTCTATATCGTGCTTTAGGTGTAACATAAGACTTTCCCCTAACGAATACTCTTTGCTCTTCTAGATCATGCTTTTACAAAAAGGAAGACCAAGGAGGGCCCGTGCACCCGCAGGACAACCGGCCTAACCTGCTTCTCAAGCTCCTCAAGATGGGGGGCTACCAAAATTGAGTTCTGAAATGCTATTACTATGTTGGCCCATGCAATGACCAACCAATTGAATCAAGGGGCCCAAGATCCTCATCCTCATACTCTGGCCTTAAGAGTGAGGGACTTCACTAGAATGAACCCTCTCGAGTTTCATGGGTCCAAGGCGGAGGAAGATCCCCAAGAGTTCATAGATGAGGTGTATAAGGTGCTACCTATCATGGGTGTAAGTTCAGAGGAAAAGACAAATCTAGCGGCTAATCAACTGAAAGGTGTGGCTCAAATTTGGTTTGTGCAATAGAAGGTGGAGAGGGGAAATCATGATGCTATTCCTTGCGAGGAGTTCAAAGCTTCCTTCCTCAATCGGTTCTTCCTTATAGAGTTGAGAGAGGCTAAAATGATAGAATTTATGAACCTTAAGCAACTTTCCATAAGTGTGAGGGAGTATGCCCTCAAATTCAACAAGCTCTCCAAGTACACTCCCCAATTAATTTGCCGAGCCTAGATCAAGGATGAACAAGTTTGTGTTGGGAGTGTCCGACTTCCTGAATGAAGAGTGTCACCGCCATGCTAGTGGGTGATATGGACTTGTCCCAGCTCATGACATATACCAAACAACTTGAGAGGGAGAAGCTTAGGAAGAGGAAAAGTGGGGAGTCCAAGAGGGCTCGGTTTGAGGGTGGTCTCCAAGGTGATAAGGGTGACCGTTGCCAACAAGGTCACGAGTTTCAAGGCTAAGGGTCCTCTAGTGTTCCAAAAAAGAGATTTGCTAATGATGGGGCAAGTTTTCCAAAATGCCAAAAATGTGAAAAGCATCGTCATGGCAAATGCTTAAAGGATTCAAATGCATGTTATGGGTGTGGGAGAGTAGGCCATAAGCTTGTTGATTGCCCTTATGTTCAAAACAAGGGTAAAAATGGTTGACCTCAAGGGCAAGGTGGTCATGTTGATCAAGGGGTTCAAGAAGGCCAACAAGGGGGTGTGCCACGACATAACCGGTTCTATGCTCTTCAAGCAAGGCAAGGAGGGGATGAGGTGCTTGATGTTGTTACCGGTATATTAAAGGTTTTTGATTTTGATGTACATGCTATGATTGGTACGGGAGCCACTATTTCTTTCATTATTCCTTTTGTTGCTAGTAGGTTTCATGTGTGTCCCGAATTGCTATGTGAACCTCTTAGGTGTCTACCCTCATTGGTGAGTCTATTATTGCTAGAATAGTCTAAAGGGGATTGTCCCATGTCCTTATTGCATAAAGTCTTGTCTTGTGATTTTGTTGATCTTGGCATGGTGAGTTAGGAGGTCTTGGGGTGGTTTAGTTACATGCATATCATTCTTCCATTGATTGTAGAACCCGTAGAGTTAGTTTTCAATTCTCTAATGAATCCGTACTTGAGTGGAAAGTTGTGAAATGGTAGTTGAGGGTAGATTCACTTTTGGATTTAAGGCCCAAATTGATCTCTAAGGGTTGCACTTTCCATCTCAAAGGGTTAGGGGTGTGGAGTCTAAATTCATTCCTATTGAGTTGGTTCTAGTGGTTAAAGAGTCATTTCTCTAAGATTGATCTTCGGTCCGGGTTCGACCAAGTGAGAGTAAGGGAGGGTGATATTTCCAAGTTGAGTTTTTGGACTAGATTTGGGCATTTTGAATTTGTGGTGATGTCTTTTGACTTGACTAATGCACCGACGATTCTTATGGATCTCATGAATAGGATCTTTAAAAGCTACCTTGATAGGTATATGGTAGTTTTGTGGATGGTGTATTGATTTCTTTTCGGAATGAAGAAGAGCTTGTGAGTCATTTGAGGGGGATGTTGCAAATCTTGTGGGAAGAGAGGTTGCTTTCTAAATATAAAAAAGTGGGATTTTTGGGTAACTAGGAGGTGACTAAAGAGATCCACATGTTGGCTAGATTGAAGTTGAGAATGGTAGTGTAGTGGCTTGATAGTTTCAAATCCAATTTGGTTGAAGAGGTCAAGATAGAGCAAGACCTTGACCCCGCCTTGCTAGAGTTGAATGCTTTGGTTTAAGACGGTAAAGTGGAGGTTTTCTCCCAAGGGGGAGATGGTGTCTTTAGGTACTAATATAGGCTATGTGTGCTTGTGTTGATGATTGGGTTCACTTAAAAGTCCCACCCATGAAGGGTGTAATCTATTTAGGCAAGAAAGACAATTAAGCCTAAGGTTATTGGGTCCTTATTGAGTGTTGAGGAGAATTGGTAAAGTTGCTTATGAATTGGAATTGCCTAGGGGAAATCGATATGGTTCATCCGGTCTTTCATGTATCTACGTTGAGGTGATGCGTTGGTGATCCAATTGCTATAGAACTCTTTGAGGTTGTGGGCATTGTGGAGGATGAGTTGACCTATAAGGAGGTCCCCGTGGAGGTATTGGATGGACATGTAGAAAGATTGAGGAACAAAGATGTAGCACCCGTCAAGGTTCTTTGGAGGAATCGACAAGTCGAAAGCGTTGATTGAGAAGCCGGAGCGGACATGAAAAGGTGATATCTGTACCTCTTTTATTCTATTCAAGCTTAAGATAGCAAACTGAGTCCCTTCTATGATTTCAAGTCTTAAGTTTCAACCCTCATATCATGTTACATGCATTCATGTTTATGGTAACAAGTTTATGGTGATTTTTGACATTCATGTCGAGATTTTTGAAAATGATGTTTAAATGTAATTGTTGCATTCATGTCGGGCTGAAATCTTCATGATTACTTCTATTATACATGTTTCTTTGACATCCCTGGGACGAGTGTTCTTAAGGGGGAGATATTGAAACGTCCCAAAAATGTGCTTCGAAAATGCCCATAACCGTAATTTCCATATATCTCAAAATCAGTGTGTGATATCGAAAATTCGACTTCATATTCTTGATCAGGGAAAAAATTGAATAGGAGATAGGTATAACCCAAATTTTAAAGACCCACAGCGAAAAATGATTTTCGCTAATTTTTCAGAAACAATGGCGATCCGCGCCTTGGCTGCGATGCGCCAGGGGCAAGGTGTAGTATAAAAGTTGCCTTCGCGTCGGGTCAGCGTTACGGACTAGACAAGGACCAGTGCAGTTTTTCCTTGTTTTTCTATTTCGGACCAAGGGCATTGGGGTCATAGCCCCATGCCCACTTATGCGTGAAATCACCCATACTTAGCCATTTTTCAACTCTATATCACTTAAAACCCTCCCAAAGACCTCTCTAAGACTTAACCAAATATTTCATCCAAATTCAAGTTTCCCAAGCTAAATTCCGGATCTCAAGAATTCCAATCAAGCTTCAAGTCTCCTTCAAGTCTACATCAAATAAACCCAAGTTTAAGGTATATGGTTTCATCCATTAGGTCCTTTCACCCATGGAACCCAATCTTCCTTTTGAAACTACCCCAAAAAGTGCCTAAAAATGTGCCTCGGAAGTGTCCGAAACCATAATTTCCATATATCTCAAAATTCGTGGGTGATATTAAAAATCCGACTTCATATTCTTTGATCAGGGGGAAAAATTGAGTGAGGAATGGGTCTACCCCGATTTTAGTGCAACCGTATCAAATTTCAATTTTCCAAAAAATTGATTTCTCGAGTCGATTCGTGTTGGTACCGCGACACGCAGCCATCATGGGCCTGTGTAAAATGTCCTCCGCATTGGGTCCGCATCGCAGACTAGACGCGAACATATGTTATTTTGCTGCCAGTTTTTCTAGTTCGGTCCAAGGCTTTCGGGTCTTGGGCCTAAGTCTTCCTATGCATAAAATACCTGCACTTAGCCATATTTCACCTTCATATCATACAAGACATTTCTGAATAATCTCCCAAACACTTTGACAAATATTTTACTCAAAATCAAGGGTTCCAAACTCATTTCAGATCTTAAGAATTTCACTCAAGCTTCAAGTCTCCATTCCAATCTTCATCAAGGAATTCTCCAAAGCTGAGGTATGTGAGTTTCAACCATTGGATCCTTTCAGCCATGGTGCCCAAGCTTCATTTTTACCTAAAACTCATGTTTCTTAGTTGATTTACTTGTGGGTCTTACTTACTATGAATTTGACTATGAACTATATTGGGGTTTTTGTAAAAGTGTGACTGTTTAAGCATGTTTTGAGCTATAAATCTTTGATCTATCTTGATATTTGATGAGGGTATTACCAAGTGTTGGTGGGTGGTTTTACATTGAAGTTACTGGCATTATTTCACTCTTGATTGCATGGTTTTGCACTAGCATTGCACACGCACCAAGTGTTTGATAAAATGTTCGGTTAATGCTTCTTGAGGTTTTGAAGGCCTAATACATGTATATTAGTTAGGTGACCTTATAATGATGAAAGAGATGTATATAAGAGTTGGTTTTCATGAATGATATCTATAGTGTTGGAAGTTGATCAATTGCATTGTTCAGGGGGTAGTAGGCCCGAACTATATGTTAGGGGGTATATACCTCGATTGTCTCGCTCGGGAGGTAGTAGGCCCATGCAACCATGTTAGGGGGTTTGTACCTCAATTGCCATGCACAGGAGGTAGTAGGCCCGTGCAATCATGTTGGGGGGTTTGTACTGCAATTGCCTCGCTCTGGAGGTAATAGGCCCGTGCAACCAAGTTGAGGGGTTTGTACCTCATCTGCCTCGCTCGGGGGGCGGTAGGCCCGTGCAACCACATTGGGGGTTTTGTACCTCAAACGCCTCGCCAAGGAGGTGGTAGGCCTTGGTTACTAATGATGGTCTCTTCCTACACATGTAATATGTTTTATGTAAGCTTGTTTTACTACAAGCATTTTTCATGCATGCCATATTGCTGTATGCTCATTTGTTTCCTGAATATGCATTTCGATTATGTTTCCTATCTCTTGTTGCATTGCATCCTACATATTTAGTACGTTTAAACGTACTAACGCATACTCTATGCCTACATGATGGTACTATATAGGGACCGGAGTACTACTTGATCATCCTCCTCTTCCACGTGGTTAGTATGATTTCTCTCAAAGCAAGTTGGTGAGTCCTCAACTCTGAGGACATACTTCTCTTGATTATGCTATATATTGACTCCTTTTATGTTGGCTACTTATGACTATGAGGATGAGCCCGATTACTTGTCTTATCCCCCGATATGTTCTATGTTTAGAGGTATTATTGGACAAGTTATGTAATTCTGCTATGAGATTGATTCTATTTGACTCTCTTGATGTTTTATGATATGAAAGACGTCTCATAGCCCTGTTTATCCCTATTTACTATTCTATATCATTATTTTATTGCTTTTGCAACTAAGGATGTGTAATGATATGTTAGGAGGCTTGCTTGGAGTCCCTTCGGGTTCCCCATGCGCCGTGTCACATCTAGGCCCTAGGCTTGGGTTGTGACAAACTTGGTCTCAGAGCACTAGGTTGTTAATGGTATTTTGTATCCAACACACTACATTGATTAGTCTTATTCATGGTTGTGTTATGCACCACAACTAGAGTAAGGGGCTATGAGACGTTTTAGGAAATGCTCCCCTTCTTCATGGTCTATATCATGCTATAGAAGTTAAGGTAAGGTTTTCTCCCTAACGATTGTTCTTTACTATGCTAGATCATGCCTAACACAAGAGAAAGAAGAGCCTGCACACCTGAGGAACAACCGGCTCATGGAGAGCTCCGAGATGCTCTCACCTTGCTAGCTCAAGTTGTGGCTAACCAAGCCAACCAAGGCGCCCAAGCCTCTCATGCTCCTACTACGGCAACTCGGGTGAGGGATTTTATGAGGATGAACCCACTGGAGTTCAATGGGTTCAAAGTGGATGAGGACCCTCAGGAGTTTATTGATAAGGTATACAAAGTGTTGGCTATCATGGGTGTGAGGTCGGAAGAGAAGGTGGAGTTGGCGGCTTACCAACTCAAGGGGCTGGCCAAAATATGGTATACTCAATGAAAGGAGGAGAAGGGCAACACTAATATGATTCTATGGGATGCATTTAAGGCGGCTTTCCTCAACCGGTTCTTCTCGGGGAGGCCAGCATAATGGAGTTCATGAATTTGAAGCAAGGATCTATGAGTGTGACGGAGTATGCCCTCATGTTCGACCAACACTCAGAATATGCACCCCACTTGGTTGCCAAGCTAAGGTCTAGAATGAATAAGTTTGTGATGGGTATATCCGATTAGGTGAGTGAAGAATGTCGTACCGCCATGTTGATAGGTGACATGGATTTGTCCCGCTTGATGACTTATGCCTAATAATTGGAGGGGGAGAAATGGAGGAAGAGAAGGGGTTATGAGGCTAAGAGGGCCCTGTTTTAATGGTAAGTTCCAAAGACTCAAAGGTGGCCGGTTTCTTCAAGGTCAATGGTATTCTCAAACTCCTAATAGAAGGTTTGCCAATGACTACCTAAGGGTCCAAGGTGATGGTGATGTGGGGCTAATGCTATGTGCCCAAAATGTGGTAAAGGTCATGGTGGCCCATGCTTGAGGGTTACTACTGCTTGCTATAGTTGTGGGAAGTAGGCCACAAGATGATGGATTTCCCTTGTAATCGGAACAAGGGTAAGGATGTTCATCCACAAGGTCAGGGTGCCAATGCGGTTCCTTTGGGAAGAGATGGTCAACAAGGTGGTACCCCAAGGCACAATCGTTTCTATGCCCTCCAAGGGAGACAAGGGGTTTCTAATGTGTATGCATTGATCGACCTGGGTGCCACTCTTTCCTTTATTACACCTTTTGTTGCCAAAATTTTTCATGTTGATCCCGAATTATTGTGTGAGTCTTATGAGGTGTCTACTCCATTTGTGCATCAATTGTTGATAGAAAGGTCTATAGAAAATCTCTTATTTGCATCTTTCAAACAATATTGCCTTGTGATCTTGTTGAGTTGGATATGGTTGATTTTGATGTTCCTCTTGGGATGGATTGGTTGCATGCATACTATGCCTCTATTGATTATAGAACCCGCAGGGTCAAGTTCCAATTCCCAAATGAACCCATCCTTGAGTGGGAGAGTCATGATATGGTGGTCAAGAGTAGGTTTATCTCGTACATTTAAGCCTAAAAGTTTATTTATAAGGGGTGTCTCTATCATCTTGTGAGGGTTAGGGATGTTGAGTCCAAGGTCCATCCTATAGAGTCAATTTTGGTGCTAAATGAATTCCTTGATGTCTTTCTAAATGACCTTCCTAGTGTTCCTCCCGAAAGGGAAATAGATTTTGCTTTAGACCTCCTTCCCGATACTCAACCCATTTCTATTCCCCCTTAGTGTATGGCCTCGACGGAGTTAAAGGAGTTGATGGAGCAATTGAGGGATTTGTTGGAGAAGGGTTTTATTAGGCCTAGCCAATCACCTTGGGGTGCACTAGTGTTGTTTGTGAAGAAGAAAGATGGGTCCCTTAGAATCTGCATTGATTACTGCATATGTACCCTCTCCCAAGGATTAATGATTTTTTTGACCAACTTCAAGGGGCTAGTCACTTCTCTAAGATTGATCTTCGGTCCAGGTATCATCAAGTGAAGCTGAGGGAGTGTGACATTCCTAAGAAGGCCTTCCAGACTAGGTATGCATTATGAGTTTGTTGTGATGTCTTTTGGGTTGACCAATGCACAGGCTATCTTCATGGATCTTATGAATAGGGTCTTTAAACCCTACCTTGATTTGTTTGTAGTGATTTTCATTGATGATATTTCGATCTATTCTCAAAGTGAGGAGGAGTATGTGGCTCATTTGAGGGTATGCTACAAAGATTAAGGGAAGAGAAGTTGTATGCTAAATATAAGAAGTGTGAATTTTGGTTGAAATAGGTTGCCTTTCTAGGTCATGTGGTGTCGGGGGATGGTTTTAAGGTGGATCCTAAAAAGATAGATGTGATTAGAAATTAGCCTAGACTATTGACCCCATCGGACATTAAAAGCTTTTTGGGCTTAGCGGATTATTACTGGAGGTTTGTGAATGGATTCTCTTTTATTGCTTCTCTTATGACTAACTTGACTCAAAAGAAGGCTAAATTTTTGTGGAACGATGAATATGAAAAGATTTTCCAAACTTTGAAAGATAAGTTTATGTCTGCTCCTATCTTGTCTCTACCGGAAGGGTTGGAGGGGTTTGTTGTGTATTGTGAGGCCTTCTGGATTGGTTTGGGTTGTGTTTTGATGCAAAATGGTAAGGTGATAGCCTCTGCTTCTAGGAAACACAAAGTGCATGAAACAAATTATCCTACTCATGATGTTGAATTGGCCGTTGTGGTTTTTGCTTTGAAAACTTGGCGACATTATTTGTATGGAGTGCATGTTGATGTGTTTACCGATCATTAGAGTCTCCAATACATGTTCACTCAAAAAGATCTCAACCTGAGGCAACGAAGGTGGTTAGAGCTCCTTAAGGATTATGATATGAGTGTGCATTATCATCCCGGTAAGGCTAATATTGTGGTGGATGCTTTGAGTAGGGTGTATATGGGTAGCCTAGCTCATGTTGATGGTGGGGGCAAAGAGGTTTCTAGGGAGGTCCATTGGTTGGCCCGATTGGGGCTCAGGTTGGAAGAGGATTATAATGGTGTTGTTGTGGTTGTTGATGGTTCGAAATCTTCCTTGATTGAAGAGGTAAAAGCAAAGCAAGATCTTGACCTCTCTTTGTTAGAATTAAAGGTCCCGATGAGAGAGGGAAAGATGGAGGTTTTCTCCCAAGGGGGAGATTGTGCCCTTAGGTACCAAGGTAGGTTATGTATGCCTTGTATTGATAACTTGAGAGAGACGATCCTTGATGAGGCTCATAATTCTTTTTATTCCATTCACCCCGGTTCTACCAAGATGTATAGAGATTTAAGGGATGTGTTTTGGTGGGGTGGTATGAAGAAAGACATTGCCAAATTTGTATTCGGTTGTCATAGTTGCCAACAAGTCAAGCCGAACACCAAAGGCCGGGTGGCCTAACCCAAGACATAGAGATTCCTACTTGGAAATAGGAGGAAATTAACATGGATTTTGTGGTTGAATTTCCTAAAACTAAAAAGGATTTTGATTCTATTTAGGTTGTGGTTGATAGAATGACAAAGTTGGCTCATTTTCTACCAGTTAAGACTACTTATGGGGCCGAACACTATGCTAAATTGTACATTCATGATTAGTGAGATTGCATGGGGTGCCCTTGCCTATCATATTGGATTATGGTGCTCAATTCACTTCACACTTTTAGAGGTCCATCCAAGGAGGTCTTGGAACCAAGATAAAGCTTAGTATAAAATTTGATCGTCAAACAGATGGCTAAGCCGAAAGAACTATCCAAGCTCTTGAAGATATGCTTAGGGCTTGTATTTTGGAGTTTAAGGGCAGTTGGGATGATCATCTTCCATTGATTTAGTTTTCTTATAATAATAGCTATCATTATAGCGTTGGTATGGTTTCTTTTGAGGCTCTCTATGGTAGGCATTGTAGATCTCCGGTTGGGTGGTTTGAAGTGGGAGAAATGGCTTTATTGGGTCTGGATCTGGCCATGGAGGCTATGGAGAAGGTAAGGTTGATTATAGAAAGGTTGAGGACAACCTAAAGTCGTCAAAAGTCCTATGCTGATGTGAGGAGAAGGGAGCTTGAATCTAAATTTGGTGATTAGGTCTATTTGAAGGTTTCACCCATGAAGGGTGTGGTTCATTTTGGTAAGAAGGGTAAATTAAAACAACCCCAAAAAATACCCGAAAATGTGCCTCGCAATGTTCGGAATTTAAAATTCCATATATCTAAAAATTCATTCGTTATTTCAAAAATTCGACTTCATGTTGTTTTTTAGGGGGTCAAAATTAGGTGGAAAAGGGTCTAACCCCGATTTTAGAGCAACCGTATTAAATTATGATTTTCCAAGTTGGCACAAAACAGTGCTGTTTTTGCGTTCCCTGGGCGACACATACATGCTTTAAAATCGATCCAGGTTTGGACTTCGGTCCAAGAGTTAAAAAGTCTTAGGCCTAAGTTTTCCCAACCGTGAAAATACCTATATTTAGCCTTATTTCACCCTCATATCATCCTAAACATTCCCCAATACTCACTTAAACACTTAGACTCGTATTTCTCTCAAGATTCAAGTCCCAAAACCCTAATCCGGATCTAAGGAATTCCTTCAAGCTTTTAGTCTCCATTAAAGTCCTCTTCAAGAAAATCTTCAAGGTCAAGGTATGTGGGTTTCAACCATTGGTCCCTTTCACCCATGGTGCCCAATCCTCTTTTCTACTTAAATTGCGCGATTTAAAGTTGATTTTACATGTGGGTTTTGTATATTAAGAAATTTACTGCACAATGATTTGGGGTTTATGAAAGTATGATTGATTTAGCATGTTTTGAGTTATAAATCTTGGATTTAATGTAAGATTTGATGCGAGGTTTTGATGTATATTGTTTGTGGGTGTTGCAAGGTATTTATTGATGGTTTTACAATGGATTTTCTTGCATGATTTCACTCTTGAATTGCATGGTTTTACACTAGCATTGCCACCCTCCAAGTGTTTTGATAAAATGCCTTTTTATGGATTCTTTAAGTTTTGATGATCTATTGGTTGAGTTATGATTGAAGTGACCCTATGATTATTATGAGCTTTCTAAAGATGTGTTTATGTCATGAAATTGTTGATGATGTTGTAGGGAAGGATTAAACCCCTTTTCTAAGATTATACCTTGTGAGCCTCTACTGTTTGATGATAATGAAAGGACAATATAGATGATGATTTATTTTTATGATTGAAGTTAAGCTCACCACATAGGGTCAATGAAGATAAGAGCTACTCGTGCCATGTCTCTTTGTTTATTGTAAGTTATTGAAGTATGATTATCTTATATATTCCATAGGATTAGACTTAGCACTGAGTGTACTAGAGGCGAGTCCCCAAGTCCTAGAACTATGTGCCACCGTAGGTAAAGGGATTAGAGGCAAGTCCCCAAATCTCTAAGAGGCGAGTACCCTAATTACGAGGGATTGAGGCGAGTACCCGAGTCCGGGCTTGAGGCGAGTACCCGAGTTCAAGAACTAGAGGCGAGTACTCGATTCACATAAGGCTTAGTGGATCCACTTAGTCATTAGGAGGTTTACCCTTGCAAGTAACTTCCCCCTTTCTTCAGGTGTAGGGTTGACATCAGGATTCTAAGTTGTAGCTCGCTTGGTCTTATGTTATGTCGGTTGATGTCTCTTACCACACTTATGTATTATGATTTATATGAGTTGAATGAATTGGAAACATGTTTTACTTCATGCATCATTCATACGTGCCATACTGTTATTATGCTCTCTATTGCTTATCATATGCATTTTGACTATGTTGCCTATCTCTTATACATTGCATCCTACATACTTAGTACATTCAAACGTACTAACGCATACTCAATGCCTACATAATGTTACTATATAGGAACCAGAGCTTCTGTTAATTCTTCTCGTGGTTAGACGGATTGTTCAAGTTAGCCTTCGGTGAGTCCTCCATTCTCAGGACAATGACTATCCTCTTATGTTATGTATTAAGACTCTTTTTCATTTATTATATACTTAAGACCATGAGGGTAAGCCCAGTTTCTTTGTCTTGACCCCCACTAAGTATCTATATTTAGAGGTATTGTTGGACAAGTTATGTATTACGTATGAGCTTTGACTTATCTAAGTTATTTAAGTATTAAACTCTCTCTCTCTCTCTCACTTAGTCCCAATTCCCCTTGTTCATGTTTCTTATGTTATTTTATATTGCTTCCGCGACCAAGGATGTATAATGATATGCTATGAGACTTAGCACAGAGTGGACTTGTGTGAGGGGGCTTATCCCCAAGGGCCGTTATATAAATCCTCAAGTCCCATAATAGTGTCACTTGGTCTTTTGTCGATTGAGGTCCCATCCCTTTTCTGTTTAAAGTATAATGACATTCATGCATCATCAATTTCATGGCATATTGATATTATTTTCTTTCCTATATACTTCTTTCTCTCTATATGCCCTTGTCATCTATCATTGGTTGAAGGTTAACTTGTTGATAAGAATTTGCATGCCCGCATAATTAGTACATTCAAACATACTAACACATATTTTTGCCTACATGATCTAACCATGTAGGGATATAAGACTATCATCATCCACCTCTTGACGATTAGCCTTGTGAGACTTGCTAGTGGTGAGTTCTTTACTCCAAGGACAAGACCCATGTTTCATCTATCTACTATGTTATTTCTATTTATGTCTTTACTTTGATGGTGAGCTCGGGACATGTCTTGGCCCCCATCCTATTCTTTGACTTAGAGACATTGTTGAACATCATGTAAACTCTGTGTATGGGCTTGTGTTGTGTTACACTCTTGGCTTATGGAGACAACAATTATGACTATCTCTTGACGTTGATGATATGATGGTATGTTCATGATAAGATGTGGAAAATATGGAAAGTCCAAAGACCCTTCTATCCCCGTAGGTGAGTCATACTTACCCGCTCTTTAGTTCTTATGTGCTATGTGCTATGCGAATCCATGCAAATCCCTATCCTTATGGCATCTCCATAGCGTGAGTCATACTTTTTGTCCCTTACAACTATATGTTTATTGTCTAATTATGCGCTTTAAAACCAATGAAGTGTATGTGGATGGTATGATGCTTGTTTGGGGACTCTCAGGTCCCCATTTTCTATGCCACTCCTAGGTCCTAGGACAGGGTCATAACAAGCTAGGTATCACAACACTAAGGTTTTAAAATGATCCTCAGGGTCTAACATGCCATTTTGAGCAGAGTCCTATTCATGGGTGTGAAGTGCACCATACCCATGAGTAGGAGGCTATGATGGTGTTTTAGGAATAGTCTCTCTTGTTCATTTCTAATGTCATGCTTTTGACCATGTCTTAAGACTTCTTAATTTTGATAATATCCTTGGTGCCTTATAGAAGATGCCTCCCAGAAAGGCCCCTCTACCAATACAGGCCCGATAAATGAGGACCAAGTTCCTTTAGGGCCTATGGGGGAGCCAGTTACTTATGATGAATTTCAAACTTCCTTTGCCATGCTTGCCCAAGTGGTGACAAACTAGGCTAGGCAGGCCAATCCTCCTCCTCACACCTCCACTCTAGCTACTAGAGTAAGATATTTTACACGGATGAATCCTCCAGAGTATTATAGGTCAAAGTCTAGTGAGGATACCCAAGGCTTCATTGATAAACTCTCTAAAGGTGTTGACTATTGAAACAAACCCCAAAAGGTGCCTAAAAATGTGCCTCAAAAGTGTCCAGAATCGTAATTTTCATATATCTCAAAATCCACGCATGATATCAAAAATCTGACTTCATATTCTTGATTAGGGGGAAAAATTGAGTGGGAAGTGGGTCTAACCTCGATTTTAGAGCAACCATAGTGAAATTTGATTTTCCTACAATTGCGCAAGATAGTGGTGATCTGCGATGGTATCGCGATGCACAGCCATCGTGGACCAGTGTAAAATTTGCCTCCGCTATAGCTCCGCATCGCGGACCATACGTAGACCTATATATTTTGTATCCAGTGATTTTTATCTCCGTCCAAGGCTTTTGGGTGATGGGCCTAAGTTTTTCCATGCATGAAAATACCTATACTTAGCTATATTTTACCTTCATATCATATATGGCATTCTTCCATACTCTCTCAAATACTTAGAAAAATATTTCACCCCACATTTCAAGTCCCAAAACTCATCCGGATCTTAAGGATTTCACTCAAGCTTCAAGTCTCCATTTTCAATATTCATCAAGGATTCTCTAAAGTCAAGGTATGTGGGTTTCACCCATTGGGTCCTTTCACCTATGGTTCCTAAGATTCCTTTTTACCTAAATCTTATGTTTCTAAGTTGATTTATTTATGGTTTTTACTTACTATGAATTTGACTGTGAACTATGTTGGGGTTTTGTAAAAGTAGGACTGTTTAAGAATATTTCGAGCTACGAATCTTGGATCTATCTTGAGATTTGATGAAGGGTTTTGATGTGTATTGCATGATGGTATTACTAAGTATTGATGGGTGGTTTTACATTGGATTCTCTTGCATGATTTCACTCTTGAATTGCATGGTTTTACACTAGCACTACACACTTGCCAAGTGTTTGATAAGATGTCTGGTTATTGATTGTTGAGTTGTTGAAGGTCTAAAGCATGACTTATGGTTTGAATGACTTTATGATAATGAAAGCAATATATATATGCATGCATACTAGATCATTCCTTACACAAGCGTCGATTAGAGTCTTATTCGTGGTTGTGTTGTGCACCACAACTATGAGTAAGAGGCTATTAGATGTTTTAGAATATGTTTCCCTTCTTCTTGATTTATGTTGTGCTATAGAATTTAAGTTTTTCCCCCTAACGATTATTCTTTGCTATACTAGGTCATGCCTAACACAAGAGGAAAAAGAGCCCGCTCACCCGAGCAATAATTGGCTCATGGTGAGCTCTGGGATGCTCTCACTTTGCCAGCTCAGGTTGTGGCTAACCAAGCCAACCAAGGGGCCCAAGCCTGTCATGGTCCCACTTTGGCCATGTGAGGGACTTTATAAAGATGAACCCATCGAAGTTCAATGGGTGTAAGGTGGATGAGGATCCTCAAGAATTTATTGATGAGGTATACAATATGTTGGCTCTCATGGGTGTGAGGTCGTTAAGAGAAGGAAGAGTTGGCAGTTTACCAACTCAAGGGGGTGGTCCAAATATGATACACTCAATGGAAAGAGGAGAAGGGTAACAACAATGTTATTCTATGTGAGGAGTTTAAGGAGGCTTTCCTCGACGGGTTCTTTGCTCTTGAGCTTTGAGAGACCAAAATGGTGAAGTTCATGAATTTGAAACAAGGATCTATGAGTGTAATGGAATATGCCCTCAGGTTTAACCAACTCTCAAAATATGCTCCACACTTGGTTGCTAACCCAAGGTCTAGAATGATCAAGATTGTGATTGGTGTATCCGACTTGGTGAGTAAGAAGTACCAGTCTACTATGTTGATAAGTGACATGGACTTGTCCCACTTTATGACTTATGACAAAACAATGGAGGACGAAAAGTTGAGGGATAGAAGGGGTTATGAGGCCAAGAGGGCCCGTTTTGAGGGTAAGTTTGAAAGTTGCAAAGGTGGCCAATTTCATCAAGGGCAAGGGTCTTCTCATGCTTGTAATAGGAGGTTTGCCAATGACATCCCAAGGGCCTAAGGTGATGATGGTATGGTTCCTAATGATGTGTTTCCAAGATGTTGTAGGGGTCATAGTGGCCCATGTTTGAGGAATACTAATGCTTGTTATAGTTGTGGGGAGGTGGGGCATAAGGTGATGGATTGCCCTCGAAATCGCAACAAGGGTAAGGATGTTCATCCTTAAGGCCGGGGTGGTAATGCGATTTCTTTGGGTAGAGGAGGCCAACAAGGTGGTGCCGCAAGGCACAATCAGTTTTATGCTCGTCAAGGGAGGCAAGGGGTTGATGAGGTTCCCTATGTCCTCACAATTGTTAAAAGTC
>JAPFFP010025216.1:0-16119 GCA_026153255.1 Solanum medicagineum | reverse complement strand
GTGGTTGCGGGAACGGTACGCTTTGGTTACCGGCGAAGGCTTCCAAAGGCGACCAGCTTTCCATACTAGTTGTTACCCAATACTTTTGCACTTTGGCACAATTGTCTGGGACACCGTAGATCCATAATGATGAGACCGATCATAGAAAATTCAAATGGTCATCCATTAAAGAATATGAAGATTCTTTTAAATGATGAATTTTCTTGTACCGCTTATTATCAAGGCAAGTTAATAGTGAGACCATCACAAACAAAAGTGAGAATAAGTCGCTTGCGTTCTTGCAACGTGTATATGGGGATATTTGTGGACCTATTCATCCACCTAGTGGGTTGTTCAGGTACTTTATGGTGCTAATAGATGCATCTTCGAGATGGTCTCATGTATGTCTGATATCATTTTGCAACTTGACGTTTGCAAAATTGTTGGCATAAATTATATGATTACGGACACAGTTTCTCGATAATCAGATTAGAACAATTCGCCTTAACAATGCTGCTGAGTTTACATCCCAAGCATTTAATGATTATTACTTATCAATTATGATAAGAGTTGAACATCCTGTAGCTCATGTTCATGCTCAAAATGGCCTTGCTGAGTCATTAATTAAAAGATTGCAGTTGATAGCAAGACCTTTGCTTATGAAAACTATGTTACCCACTTCTGTTTGGGGTCATGCAATTTTGAATGCGGCAACTTGATTCGTCTCACACCGACACATTACCATAAGTTTTCTCCATTACAGTTGGTTTTGGGTCAAGAACCTAATATATCTCATGTAAAAGTTTTTGGGGGCGCTGTGTATGTACCTATAGCACCGCCATACCGCACTAAAATGGGACCTCAAAGAAGGTTAGGAATATATGTTGGGTTTGAATCACCCTCTATCATTCGGTATCTTGAACCACTGACCGGAGATATATTCACTGCACGATTTGCAGATTGTCGGTTTGATGAGATACGTTTCCTAATTGGGGGGAGAAAGTAGTGAAATCAAAAGAGAAATTTTGTGAAAAAAATCATCTTGATTCACGTACTTCTATTTGTGAGAAACAAGTACAAAAGATTATTCACTTACTGAAAATTACAAATTAAATGCCAGATGAATTTACTGATTTGAAATGGATAACTAAGTCACGTATCCCTGCAGTGAATGTGTCTATCTGTATTGATGTCCCAAAAGGACCATCTGCTAGTATCACAACTTCTGAATCCCAAACACGCCTGAAGTGTGATAGATCATTGGGTTCAAAGGATAAAAATTCTAGAAAAAGAAGCATAAGGAATAATAAAGATGATACTGCAAAAGAACCTGAAGAAGGTCAAGACTTGAGAAATCCTTATTTTCCTGAAAAAATCAGTGATCTCGAGACTCAAGTGAATGAACAACTTCCTATAAGTTTAACTGGTGATGAGATAAATTTAGATCGATCGAAAGTTATGGTGAATAATATTTTTGCATATAATGTTGCACTTAACCTCGCACAAGACAGTGAGGATCTTGAGTCTAAATCTGTCAAAGAATGTCAATGCAGAGATGATTGGCCTTAATGGAAAGAAGGAATTCAATCTGAGTTGAATTCTCTCTCTAGGCGTAAGGTATTTGGACCAGTAGTCCAAGCTCCTGATGGTGTAAAACCAGTTGGCTATAAATAGATTTTTGTGCGAAAGTGAAATGAGAGAAACAAGATTGTAATATACAAAGCAGGCCTTGTTGCACAAGGCTTCTCTCAAAGACCCGATGTCAACTATGAAGAAACATACTCACCTATTATGGATGGAATAACTTTTTCGATATCTCATCAGTTTAGCTGTACATGAAAATCTTGAAATACATCTAATGGATGTAGTTACAGCTTACCTTTATGGTTCACTTGACAGTGAAATTTACATAAAATCCCAGAAGGATTTAAAATGCCTAAAGCATGTAATAAGTCTCGAGAAATATTCTCAGTCAAATTGCAAAGATCATTATATGGTCTGAAACAATCAGGGCGTATGTGGTTTAGTCGCCTTAGTGAGTACTTGATAAATAAAAGATATATAAATGATGTCATTTATCCATGCATTTTCATTAAGAAGCCAGGATCAGATTTTATAATACTCACTACTTATGTTGATGATATAAATCTCATTGGAACTCCTAAAGAGGTCCAAAAGGCAATTGAATATTTAAAAAAAGAATTTGAGATGGAAGATCTCGAAAAGACAAAATTTTGTCTGGGTCTGCAAATTGAATATTTAGTAGATGGGATTTTTATTCATCAATCTGCCTATACTGAGAAAATCTTAAAACTATTCTATATGGATAAAACATATTTATTAAGTACTTCAATGGTCATCAGATCGCTTGAAGCGAATAAAGATCCATTTCGTCCTCAAAAAGAGGATAAAGCACTTCTTGGTCCAAAAGTACCATACCTCAGTGCTATTGGAACACTTATGTATCTTGCTAACCCAACTAGACATGATATAACATCTTCTATTTAATGTGCTAGCAAGATATAGTTCTTCCCCAACGTGAAGGCATTGGAATGGTATCAAGCATATTTTGCAATACCTGAAAGGTACAGTTGATATGGGTTTTTTATACTAACAAAGACTGTGCAGATCTTGTTGGTTATATATATGCATGTTATTTATCATATCCACATAAAACTTCATTTGAAATAGGCTATTTGTTTACATACAGAGGAATTGCTATATCATAGCGATCTACAAAGCATTCTATTGTTGATTCTTCTTTAAATCGTCCTGAAATAATAGCAATTCATAAAGCAAGTAGAGAACGTGTGTGATTGAGATCGATGATACATTCCATCCAAGAGAAGTGTGGACTGAAAAATGATGTCAAAGTACCCACGGTCATATTTAAAGACACTGTCTCGTGTATAGCTCAATTAAAAGGTGGCTTCATAAAAGGAGACAGAATGGAACACATTTCACCAAAATTATTCTTTACACATGATCTTCAAAAGAGAGATGATATTGATGTACAATAAATTTGTTCGAGTGATAATCTTGCTGATTTATTCACAAAAGCATTACCAACGTCAACATTTCAGAAGCTATGATATAAGATTAGAATGCGTCATCTCCAAGATATCAGATGAAGTTTTCATCAGGAGGAGTATAATACGCATTGTGTTCTTTTTTCCTTAACCAAAGTTTTGTCCCATTGGATTTTCCTGCTGAGGTTTTTAATGAGGCAGCACTTAAAGCGTATTACAAGATATGTGTATTCTCTCCTTCACTACGCTTTTTCCGACTGGGTTTTTCCTAGAGAGGTTTAAACGAGGCAAATTATCTATGGACATCTAAGGGGTAATGTTATAAATACATTAAATGAGTGGATTGTCTATTTACTTGATACTTGAACTCCTTACATGTTCCCTAGGTTCTATGAACCATTTTGGATAAGAATGTATCTATTAAGTATGACATTTAATATGGTGACTTTTGGAGTAATTTCTCAACCTATAATAAGGTTATCATTCACCCTTTGTAATACACACTTGACGAGAAAAAAAGTATTCTCTATATAGCACTCCATTTTTTTTCCTTTTGCTTTAATATATTTATATTTTTCTCTATTTTACAATATTATTTACTTCATTATAACAATTATTTTAGTAGATAATAGTAGTAGTAATAGTGCTATTTTTATTATTAATATTATTTATTATTATAGTTTATTTTTCATTTTTTTACTTAAATATTAATGCTATACTCATTATTATTATTTTAATGTTATATTTTTTAAACAAAATTTTTACCATTTTTATTAATTTTTAAATAATAATATTTTATACAGTTATTATACATTACGTATTTTCTTTACATAAAAATTATTATTATTAAATATTGTATATTTCATTTGTGCATAATTGGATGAAAATCTACTGAATTTCATCCCAATTTATTTAATTCGTAGCTTTTTTTATACAATTCATTTCAATTCTAATCCTTTTTTTTTTTTTTTTTTTGCAATTTATTCCAATTCTAGTCAATGCCTTTATAATTTTTTTTTCAAATCTAGCCTAATTAAGTCAATTTGTCACTTAGTTTTAAACTCCTCAACTCAATTTCATTCAAGTCAAATCTGGATAACCCACATTACCCATAATCCACCCCATATTGCCATAACTAATCGGAGCCGTCCATTTTATTTTGATCAATGGCCATGATTGATTCCTCTTTTTTAACTTACCACACCCTTAGACCCTAATATCATTTTTCAGTTTCCCTTTTTCAACGTTAAAGTCGTAGCCAGCATCACCTCCACCAACCAGCCATCCTTGACACCGGTGACCCCTCATGCTTATTCTCTTTTCCTTCCTTAGCTCAACCAAGTCGTCGCCACCAACGCCCTTCATTCCTTCATTCCCTCGCCGGCATAAACCCCAACAGCCCCCATCGACCAGCCCCAAACGACCTTGTTTCGCTAGAAAATCCTGCACGACCTCTCCTTTCTCCTCTCTTCTTCCTCTCCTTCGACTGCCGAAAAAACTGTCCACCACACTGGCAGACCCCTTTTCCCATCTTAGACCCACCAAAAAATTCCCATACCTAGTCGATCCCATCACCAAAAATAGCCCTAGTCGACCCAAAACTCCATGCAACAGACTCCAGTAAAGTCACTCTGACCAATTGCACCTACAACGAGGCTGGCCTTCAGCCACTCCACTCAATGACTAGTGGCTATTAAATCTAAAAATAAGACAGAATCTGGTTCAATTTCATATTACTTCTCATTATTTTTTATACTTTGAAGTTTAATTATGTGAATTATATATGTTTGTTTCTCCTTTTGTTTCATATCGATATTTCATGCAAACTCTTCTTGAAATGTTGGTGATGAATAGTATGACTACTTGCTAGATTAATATATTATTATGATGTTCTTAGTATGAAATTAGTTTAAAATTGCATGTTCAGTCAAATTCCTATATTGTCTGTCTAATGAGTAATTCAGGAATATGAATTTTCTCCTAAATGATCTTGTTGCCTTATTAGAGGTGGAAATTTTAGTACTCCTCTTACTTATGGAAAATTTGGTTTGTTTAATTGACTTTCTCTAGTTTTCTGATTGTTGAGTCTGTTTTTACGCATGCCTTCATGGTAAAGTTGACTGAAATCAATTTAGTCTTCCTTAATTAACTCTTTAATTTACTGTGCATGGAAAAATTCTTAATCAAATTAGTTGGCAAAATTTCGAATGAACCTTGTGGTTAGTTTAATTTTGGTTACTACCCACTTACGGTAACTAATGGGATTTTCAACTTCCCATAGTTATGGAAAAATTGAAATGTGATTTAGGACGTTTTATGGTTTTGAAATTTTTTTTATTTTGATAATTGAGATTTAGGCTGATTCTTTTTTGTCAGGGTATTTAATGTAATCTTTTCCTTTCTTTAAATAATGATTTTGTTTATTTAAGATTGACCATAATGCAGTCTTTGGACACCATGTGTCCAAAAAATGTCATTGACTCCAATCAGAACTCGCTGGAGAACTTATCATAAAGTTGGTGATCTCTCGAAGTGTAAAGCGCAATCCTCATATGCTGAACATGCTCATCTCTTCAACACGAATATACTAATTAAGATATCATCGATGAATATAATCACAAAAGAGTCAAGATAGGGCCTAAGTATTCCGGTCATCAAATCTGTACAGCAGGAGCATTAATAAGCCCAAATGACATCATCAAGAACTCATAGTGGTTGTAGGGAGTCTAGAAGGCAGTCTTAGGAAAATCCATTGCCCTAATACTCAACTGATGGTACCCAGATCTCATATCAATCATAGAAAACATAGCGGCGTCTTGAAGCTAGTCAAATAAATAATCAATGTAAAGTAAGGGGCAATGATTCTTCACCATCATCTTATTCAACTACCTATAATCAGTGCACATCTAAAAGGTACCATTTTTTTCTTAACAAACAGGATAGGAGCACCCCATGGAGACACACTTGGGAGGATGAACACCTTACCTAAGAGGTCCTCTGATATGTTGTCAAAATACAACACTGTTGATACCTAAAACTTAGGATTCTGTATGTTTCCAATGCGACATTTATGGTTTTTATGTGTTTTTATATTTAGTGTTGCAGGAAAGCGGGGTGGCTTGACTTTGGGGAAAAAATTGTAGAGTTTTCTGGTTTTTGGTGATTTGCAAGACCCTCTACGAGTCATAGATCAGTCTATGAGTCGTAGAGGTAGTTTCATGACAAATTCCTAGTGATAGTTGAGATCTGAAGTTTAAGTTCACGAGAGCACTATATGAGTCGTAGAGCATTCTGTGAGTCTTATAGGTATGTTTTGTTAAAATTTCTAGAGAGGGAAGATTTGAAGCAGTTGAAGCCTATGAGTCTGAAGTATGAGTCATAAATCAGTTTACAAGTCTAAAGTACAAGTCATAAATCACTTTACAAGCCGTGAAGATAGTTCATAGAAGTGAATCAAGATCCCTAGAGCTGATTACGAGACTCCGATTGCAACTCATAGAAGCCTCTACGAGTCGTAAATAGGTTTCGTTGAGTCCGCTGACTAGTTCTTCTATTTTATTAAGGGATTAACTATAATTACTATAAATAGTATTTTTTTAGGTCATTTTTCAAAGAGAACTATCTGTTTCATAATACAATACTTAGAGAGAAAATTGAGAGAATATACTTGTGAATTAATTTGATCTTCAAATCTTGTGATTCTCAATCAATTTTGAATTTTCTTGATTCTCAATTCAATTGGGTAAGCTTTTAATTATGTTTTCTCAATTCATAATTTCTTCATCTACCCATAGCATGAGTAGCTAAGTCCACAACTTGGGGTTGTGGGAATTATGAAGATCTAACCAAATAAATTGAGGTAATTTGCAATTCATGGAATGGGTATTTGCATGTATTAATCAATTCTTTTCGTTTTGCATGTTTTCTAGTGGTGGCCAACATTAGAACCTACCTAGTATTACTTTCCCGATCAAGGTAGTAATGAATAGGAAAGCTGATTGATTAATAGGATTTGATGATGTGTTCTCATCTAATCAACCAAACTAGACAAAGGGGAGGTTAAGTGGGACTATAGGTAATGGTTAGTGTTGCACACTATGGAGATGGGCCAAGTCGCATAGTGAAATTCGCCTCTCACTTTTGACCAAAGGGCTAGGTGAACTTAAATTACCATCGTGCATGTTATACTCTAGTCAAGAATTGGGTTAGGTGTTATTGAGTTGGTGAATCATGGAGAACACAGTACCCAAGTTGCTCTATATTATTGATTCTGTTCTGTTATAGTTAGTATAGTTTGTTTTCTTATTGATTACTTAACCCCCCCCCCCCTTTCAGGGAATTGAGTTGTTAATTACTTGAATTGCTTATTGATGAATTTGTTATGAGTCTCTATATTCCTTGTGGGATTCAGCCCTAACCTTACTTAGGTTTATATTTGACAACGTCCATTTTATCCTCCAAAAAAGAGGTGCAACTTGGGCGCGATCAAAGATCATGGTGTCATTGCCGGGGAAAACGGCTACACTTAGTTGAATTCACTAGTAATTGTAATTTCAGTATTAATCCTTAGTTCCCTTGTATTTCGCTTTTGTATTTGTCTTTGTTTCTTATCAGGGTATACTACTAGTTTATGCCCAACATTAAGAGTCAAGCCAATCCCTTAACTCCTCTTAGTCCAGAGATCCAAAGAACTACAAGAAGAATGGCCCAAGAAAATGCCAAAAACGCAGCCAATGCAGCTTTGAATCGGAAAAACAATGATAATGATGGGAATGAAGACTCACCTCCTTTGGAGAATATTCCACAGCCTTGACATTTCAATGATAATTCTTACCGGTGGAATCAGTATAGGTCAAATCCTATGGCTATAGATGTGACGGGAGCGATTGTGTTGCCACCACTATCGGTAGACACAAAGTTCACAGTCTTTAGTGGGTTACTTCAAATGTTGCACAACCGTGGGCTGTTTGCAGGCTTACCATCAGATGATCCACATAGCCACTTGTACAATGTTGCATTTGTTTACAAGAGTGTGGTGGGAACATAAAATCTATTTGTGGATGTTCTGGCACTTCGTGTCTTCCCATTGTCTCTTACCGGCAATACTACATTATGGCTATCTAAGCTCCTGCAAAGTTCAATCACTAGTTGGGCAGATTTGCAAAAGGTCTTTCTAGAGAGGTACTTCCTTAGAAAGAAGAAGCTCAAATAGAAGGACCAGATTAACAACTTTGAGCAACTTCTTGGTGATTCGATAAGTACTACTTGGAAGCAGTTTAATAAATGTTTGAGGAGCATCCCTGACCACAAGATAGTAAATGATGCCTTGGTAAAGATCTTTTACCGTGCCCTTGATGAGAATAGTCAGGTTTGTGCTGACACTATTATGGGAGGTATGTTTCTAGATCAACCATTTGCAAGGATTGTTGAGCTTATGGAGTAAGTGATCAAGAAAAATCGTGCATGGGGACATCGGGATAGAGCTTCCACAAAAGGTTCATATGCTATGAGTGTTTGTTCAGAACAAGCCAAAATTAATGAGGAGATTATGCAACAACTAGCTCAACTTCGTACAACCATGGATATTATTATCAAGCAAAACCAAGAAAGAGTAAATGTTGTAGTTCACCAACCTCCACGTGCACCCACGTACGAGGAGCCTTATTTTGAGGAGGATGCTTGTTTAATGAATGATCACACAAGGGGTTTCTAAACTAATGCTCAAGGGTCCAATCTGGACTATTGACGCCAAGGTCAAGGAAACCAAGGTCAGAACTATGATAAAGATGGAGCTTATAGAGACAGCCAAGGTGGTTATAGTAATAGAAGCAGGGTCTAGATGCAGATTGGAGTCAAAAGATAGTTTAGAAATGGTCCATATGTGCCACCACATAACCGAGACATACATGCAAGCAATTCCAAAATTGAGGAGATGTTTGACCGCTTGTTGAAAAAGGTGAAGACACAAGATGAGACCCTAAAGGGTATGAAATCTGATATTTCAAGTATTAATCAAAAGATAGAGTCTCATTATATGGCTATTAAACAGTTTGAGCAAAAATTTAGTCAAGTATCAACTTAGTTGAATCAGCGTCAAAGAGGTACATTGCCTAGCAACACACTGCAAAATCCTAAGAATGAGGGACAATGTATGGCAATTACTACTAGAGATGGCAAGAGCACCATTGATCCTCCTATGCTGGTTGAGGTAGAAGATATTCATGAGAAGATAGTTGCAGATAAGGATGTGGTTGAAGGAGATGATTGTGTCAAAGATGGGGTGAGTAAGGCAACTAAAGAGCTACATAAGTATAAGCCCATTTCAAGGCCTCCTCCTCCTTTCCCTCAAAGACTCAAAAAGAAGGAGAAGGAAGACATGTTCAAGCACTTCTCTTTATGCTTAAGCAACTATCCATCAACATCCTTCTTATTGAAGCATTGGAGAAAATGTCGGGCTATGCCATGTATATGAAGGACTTGATCACCAGGAAGCACACTATGAATCAAGAGCTTCAACATTGCAGTGTTATCACTACAAAGTGCTTAGCTCAGAATTGTGAAGACCCAGGTGCTTTCACCATACCTTGCACTATAGGTAATGTAGAATTCACAAGGGCACTATGTGATTTGGGTGCTAGTATCAATTTTATGACTCTTGCAGTATATAAGAAGCTCGGATTGGGAGCCCCTACTCCAACTAACATAAGGTTGTTGATGGCAGATAGAACGGTGAAGAAGCCTGTGGGGATACTCTATGATGTGTTGGTAAAGGTTGAAAAATTCATATTCCGTGAAGATTTTGTGATTCTAGACTATGAAGTCGATTTTGACGTCCCAATAATCTTGGGTAGACCATTCCTAGCCACTAGATGAGCTCTAGTGGATACGAAAACTGGTCAACTCAGGTTTAGATTGAATGATGAAGAAGTTGTCTTCGATATCCGTCAGTCTATGAAGCATATTGATGAGCTCAAAAGTGAGGTTTTTAGGAAATTTGTGAAGTCTAGTAATTAATTTGTCTAAGTCGTGCCGCAATAATAAATTAGGCCCTACTTGGGAGGCAACCCAAGGTTTTTTGATGTTATTGCATAGTTATAGGTTCATTTTTCAGTTTTTGGATTCATAATTAATTGTTTTGTTGTGTTTTGATTGCTATTATTGACAATGAGTTGGTGGCAGTTTGGGTAATTGTGTATTTCACGAAGAGTATGCAGGTATAGAACTAAGTCAATAAATTTGCTAAGAAAAGAATCAGTTTCAGTTTCTACGACTGCGCTTATGAGTCGTATTGCACTTTACGGCTCGTAACCCCATCTCGTAGAGATTTCTGGTGAGCAGGATAATTGTGCATTCCAATCCACGATCCAACTTTACAACAATTAGATCAATGTATGAGCCATGAATGGGGTTCGTCAATCTCGGGTAAGTTTATGAAATTTTGCTAAATATTGAGGGTTCTATGAAACCACAACTAGCGAGTCATAGATCCTTCTACGACTCATAGTCGGGGTTTCGTAGACCTAAGCCCAGCATTTTTAACAGCCAACCTGGTAAAGGTATAAAAGAGAGGTCAAATTATTTTGAGTCAAATTATTTTGACCCCACTTTTGGTCTATTTGACTAAAAATTATCCAATCCTTCCCTTTCACCCTATTTTTCGATCAAATTCTGACACTCAAATCCTTTTTGCAGTGAGACTTCGGTAAACTAGCATTTTTGATCATTCACCTTCTCTCTCTTCTTCAAGTCAATATCCATTTATGGTAAGTTCTTGGTTTAATTTTAATCATTAATTTACCTTGTTCTTACTTGCTTGATTTGATGCTTATGAATGGGTTGGTGTTTAATCATGCAAGTTTTGCTTGAATGTGAACTGCAACTTTGAGATAGGGTTGCCCTTGATTGTATTAATAAATTAAATCTGGAATTAGGTATTGTGAACTTGAGATTGTTAATTGCTATGCCCATTGATCATTTGTTTTGTTTGTTACTGAATGAGGTTACACGGTTTGTGCTTGACGAATTCATAGGTGTTAGCGTAAATATATGATGTTGTGTAAGTCCAATAGGAAGGGTCATAACATAGGTTTATTCATGCTTAATCATTCTCAAAAGGTTGTGTTTGTTTAAAGCATGTTTATGGTTGGTTGTAATGTGCTAATCATATGGGTGCGTGTGTTCTTGCTTTGATACTGGTAGAATTAGTGTTTGAAATGTTCTTTGGGGTCGGTGTGATGGACTTAGAAACTAAGATTTTTGTTCATGAGTGTTTTTGATGACTCATAGAGCAATATACGAGTCGTAATTGTCCCTTATGAGAAATTTTAGAAACTTTATGTTCTGAGTATTCATCAGACAAGACTTTCTACGAGCCGTAGATCACCCTACGACTCATAGATATGTCTCGTAGATCCCTACCTTATTTTTAATTACTCTATGGAATTTTATATGACCCTAGTCTATAACTCGTAAACCACTTTGTGAGTCATACCTAGGTATCGTAGACCTTTCCAGTGGCCAATATGTCTCTGACGCACTGGTCTAAGAGAGCACTTTACGATTCGTAGTGCTCACTACGACTCATAAAAGGGCTTTCGTAGAGCCCTTATGCAACTGATTCAAATTACTCTTTGCATTTTATATCTTGATGTTTTGGGCTGATTATGGTGTGTTTATGTCTATGTTTCAGATATTATGGCCCCGAAGGGAAATTTCTCAAAGATCGAGGTCTTTAGGAGAAAGCTCAGGGATGAGCCTACAGATGACAAGCCCCCTAATGATGAGCAGACCCCTCAGCCGAGTGGGTCACTACAGATCCTTGATATCTCACCAGACCCCAAGGCTGAGGTACCACAACTAGAGCAGCCATAGCCGGAGCTGGACGTACTCAGGCTTAGGTTGATAGTTCTTCCTAGTCTGAAGAAGAAAGTAGTGATGACAGTGGAAGTAGCACACCCCATATGACTTCTTCTAGAGAGGAGCCAAGTTTTGAGTAGGGCTACAAGGACAGAAGAGATGTCGAGTCCTCCATCGCACCATCTTCTTCATCAGCACCGGATGCCCAAGCCAACCAGTGGTGTGTCGAGTGTATGGATGAGATATATGCAGAGGGCATGAAGCCAAAAGTCTACCTATTCTACATATAAGGGGGCTCAGGTCATTGATGATGGACTGAGCCGTGTCCCTGGTAGGCAGGACATGATGGTACGATATGGGCTTATGTGGCTGACGGAGTCACTTGGATGATACTCTTGATTTAAGTGGGGGAGTTCTATGCATCGTATGCAGCCACCATTCAGCACGATCTTCCCAAGGGGAAGAAACCTCTCACTCAGCCCAGGTTGACAGAGATACGACTGAGAGGTCGGCGGGTAGACATTTCTGAGGAGTTCGATGATCCATCGTATGCTTTTTGGTCCCAAGTTTCATGCCCCTAGGTTTGCAGTGGAGTTTGGTCAAAGGTTAGGGAAGTCCAGGAACTCATTAGTTGTGAAGGATCAGGTACAGCGAATCTCACTTTTAAGATAGGTGGCTGGTCATATAAAATAGCAGGGTCTGGAGTCTACTTGGATCACCACCCACACTGATCCTATAGTAAAGGCGTCCCTCCTCTTTCCCCCTATGTTTTGGTAGGCCATTTTTTGATCATGCATCCGTCCAACTTTGGCAGATAATACACTTACGTCGAAGCGTGCGGTATTGGTTGCCAGCGTATTGGCTGGCTATGACATCAATTGGGCCTGACTCATAGCAGAGCAGATACATGGCTTAGCACAAAATAGGGCCACCTCCATCTTATTCTTGTGTTTAATCTACAGACTCTGTGTAGAGTCTTGGGTAGAGATTTTACATCAGCTAGAATGGTCAGTGGAGGCCTAGCATATTTTGAAGCCCAGCTTGATAAAAGATGATGACAACTCGGTGGCAGTCCGGCGAGTACAGCCCCCACCTCCGCCAAAGATGTCTGTCCTGACGCCACCGCCTAAGGGTTCTGATACTCTTACCACTACTACAGCTGCTATTATTAAGGAGAGACCTTCACAGCCTGAGGCAATGATTGAGAGGGGTCCCACTACAGTTGTTACTGCACCAGAGGCAACTATATCACATACTCCTACACTGGGCATGGTCGATGTGTCCGTCGTTTCCATTCAGGCCATTGCACGAAGATTATCACATGCTGAGTCCCAATTAACTCAGCTTATTCAACAGATTAGGTCGTGGGTCTGAAAGGCTATTATAGACTCAGAGAAGCGGAGCCGAGCATTCACTATTTTTACTATTCAGGATCCTATTTTTGTAGTGGATGCTCACATTGATGCCTTTGGGGAGTGGGTTTAGAAGAGATTGGCCGAGGCTTGACCTTCAGATTTGTCAGCCTTGCATATAGAGATCCAGATGCTTAGGGATGACTTGACAGCATCACTTGTACCACCAGTTACCATTGCTAGAGGAGATATATCTAATGCTTGTGCTTAATTTGTTTGCTCTCGGCGAGCTTACTGATTCTTCCATTGAGAAGAAACCTAGCACGGATGAGGATAACCTAGCACGGATGAGGATCCAGAGGCCATACGTGTACATATGAGGGAGTTACAAAAGAGGGATCTCCACGTGCTGAGAGAGTCGAGGAGTGAGGCGAAGATGAGACGAGCTTGGGAGAAGTACCAGTTGAGGGGTATTGGCCTCTTCGGACAGAGTACCGCAGCTGAGGAGACTACCCCAGAGGAAAGGGATGGCTAGACTCAGGTGAGATTGGAACATAGGTATGTTTTTTATCCCTATATATTCAATTTTTGTTTGATTTTTTGCATTGGGGACAATGCACATCTTTTTCGATGGGGTGTAGGTAGCTATGGGCCTCAGTGAAGTTTGAGTATCTTATGGTCTATAACTGCCCCAATTTTTTATTCTGAGGCTTTCTTGCCTGTGTTATTTTTCCTCATGGAAATTTAATTTCTGTTGAACCGGCCAGTTTAGGATGTTTTAGATAATATTTATAGCATATAGTACTAATACTTATAGAATATATCATGTTTTTATGTTTTGTTTTAAAACATGATACCCACCAAAAATATTTTGATTAGTAGTTAGATGGCAACCATGCATGTTTAGGTGGTTGGCAATATTTGTTCTAATAAAATGAGGGTAATTTGAGATATGAAGCTTGATCTGTGAGTTTCTTGTTGATAATTTATGCAATGTCATGTAAGTGTGAGCTTATTTGCTAGATTCATGCATATTGTGCTAAATTCAGAACTTGCTCTGTTACTCTAAGTTAGATTGTAGATTAAATGGATTAGGAAAGCATCTTAGGCATTTGTTCTTTAATTAGTCCTCTTTGGCCTAAAATGACCTGAGGGCATACTCCCTCACACTCGTAGCACCTTGTTTCAAGCACATGAACTCTACCAACATAGCTTTCTTAAGCTCAAGAGGGAAAAACCGATCAAGGAAAGCCAATTTGGACTCCTTCCAAAGTAACACATAACCATTTCCCTTCTCCCCCTTCAATTGATCATACCATATTTGGGCTTCCCTTTTGAGTTGGTATGCCGCCAACTCCACCTTTTCATTTGGCCCAACACCGATGATTTTCAAGATCTTGTAGACCTCATCAATGAACTCTTGTGGATCTTCATCCACCTTTGACCTATAGAACACGGGATGATTCCTCATGACGCCCCTTACCCTAGCTCCCGGCTTATTAGAATGAGGGGTTTGGGCCCCTTGATTGACTTGGTTGGCCAAAACTTGGGCAAGGCGCTTCACAACCATGAATAGGAGTATAATCAATGTGGCGTGTTAGACTCCGAGGATCTATCAACCAAATGCTCTGATACCAAGTTTGTCATGACCCAAGACTAGGGCATATACGTGACACGGCGAATGGGGAACCCAAAAAAACCCTAAACAAGCCTCTTATCTTATCATTACACATCACTGGTTGCAGAAGTATATAAAAGACATAAAGAATAAGAACAGGGGCAAAGGGGCTAAGGGGAAACCTTGCATAGGATCATAATTAAGAGACAAAGAGTCAAAGAGCATGTCATAGATACATAAGATGTCCAACAAACACCTCTAAACTTAGATAAGAGCAGGGGCCAATACAAAGCAACCAGGATCACCCTCATAGTCAAGGTAGAACATAAAAAAGAGTGTATCGATACATTAAAAGAGAAACATAGACTAAGGTCCCCGAAGTGGAGGAATCACCAATAAGCTTGAGTAGTATCGATCTAGCTACTTGGAGGAGAAGGGTGATCAAGTTTGACTCCGATTCTTATATTGTTATATCATGTAGGTAAGACTATGCGTTAGTATGTTTGAATGTACTAAGTATGTAGGAAGTAATACAACAAGAGATAGACATCATAATCAAAATGCATAACAATAGGCAATAGGCATAATATAACAATATGGCATATATGATAAATACATAAGTAAAACATGCTAAAGTAACTCATGCTCATATAGGATATCATATGTGTAAAAGAGACCAAGCTAGCTTTCCGGGTTACAAACCCGTTGGTAGGTTAGTGATGATGCCACTCCATCACTTAGGTGGTGAGGTACAAACTCCTAACTAGGTTGATGAGTACAAACCCCCATATAGGTTGATGATGATGTCACCCCATCACCCTGGTGGTGAAATACAAACCCTTGACTAGATTGATGAGTACGAACTCCCATCTAGGTTATCCAGACTCTTAGTCACCGCGGGATTGCGCATGGTCTAATCTAATACTTTATATAGGATATTTCATATACAGAAGTTCTTGCCATCATCATAACATTAATCATTTCTCATATTTTGGGCCATCATTTCCTCAAGAAACTATAACTGGACATTTTATCAAACACTTGGTGGGTGTGAAATGGTAGTATAAAACCATGAAATATAGAGATGAAATCAAGCTAGTAATCCTATTGTAAAAACATTATTCAACACCTTGCAATGGCCTCAAGCAATATACATCAAAACGCCTCATCAAATCTTACAATAGATCCAAGATGTATAGCTCAAAACATAGCAAAACAGTCACAAATTTACACAGCTTTAACATAATTCATAGACACATTCATACTAGTAAACCTATTAGTAAAA
>JAPFFP010025205.1:0-16119 GCA_026153255.1 Solanum medicagineum | reverse complement strand
GTAAAACAGAGGAAACTCTGCCGAAATTCCGGTAGGTTTGCAGGTTATATAAATGAGGGGATTCGTTCTAGTATGTGTCTAGGTGCCCCTATCGGGCACCGGTCACGACCCTAGGGTGGGCTGTGACATTAATGAGAGTTAAGAAAAAAATAGAAAAAAGTTAATATATGAAAGGATACTAATGAAAGAGCAGAATGAAAAATAAGAAGGAAAAAAATAGAAGATGAGGAAAACAAGTCTTTATTTAAAGAAAAGAAGAGAAAAGAAAAAATAATAAATAAAAAAATAAAGAAAGAAAAAAATGAAAAAGAGTGAGACAATTAAGCATAGAGAGTTGTTTAAAAACATTTGAGGCGTAGAGGGTAAAAATGTACTTTCACGCTTTAAAGTGAAAAGAATACCATTCTGTAAAGACTTTCTTTCGGGGGATAAAAACAACACGATCACTACATTTGGAAGACAACTTGTGTGATGTTTTGATTTTGTCGAATTAAGTTCATGGCCCTAGGGGCTGCTCTTGATATTTTGTCCCTCCATAAGAAAATCTTATAAAAGCAACTTTCACTCATTTAATGAAATTTTTTGGACAAAATTGCCTCCAAACTTAACAAAATTAAAGAAAACTTAATATTATATCATAATTTATGTCTTAATAAATAAATAAAACTAATTGCTTTTTTTTTTTTGTTCTTTCTTTCTTTTGTTTTCTCTTTCTTGTCTTTTTGTCTTTTTTTCCCTTTCTTTTCTATTTTTGTCTTCTCCTCCTTCTTCTTTTCCCTTCTTTGTTTTTTTCCTTCCACTTTTTATTTTTTATTTTTTTCCCTTTCTATCTTTTTTCAATTATCTTTATTTTTTTAAATAAAAACCTCACTCATGGAACTAAAAAACTACTTATTTTATACATTTTTAACATAAACTTTACCTCTAGAATAAATGTGCCAAGGTTCAATAATTTTTTTAATATTTATTTTTTTAAATATACTGAATATATTATATTTATTATTTACTATATTTTAAATACACACAGGCATGCGTGCTTGACATTATCTTATTTGAAAGAACAAATTATATCCCAAAGGTAAGAGTGGTCACTATCTTATTGTGTTTTAATTTATGAGATGCTCTATAACTCTTGCCTGTAATGATCTTCTCGGTCATATCTATGGTTTTGCAGGTATTTGTGGATTAGAACATGCGTATAGTGACCTCAGGCCATTGGTGATTTGTTGAGACTGTTAGGATGACTATTAGTTGGGTTATTTGGGAGTTAGGTGAATTTTTGAGTTAATGGGGGAGTAATATCTGTAAAATGAATTTTTTGGGTAAAGTCCTAGTAAACGACATCGGAATGAAATTCTGACGATTCGATTAGCTTCGGAATGATCGAATTAGGCTAGCAGCATGTTCGCTGTAATTATATCATGGATTGCAAATTTGGCTATCGGAATCAATTATAGTTGACCTAGTCAATGCCCTCAGGGATCGTGCCCCACATGAGAATTTTGATAGTGCGATTAGCTCTAAAAAGTTGATTTGGTCTAGCACAACCCCTTGTTTAATACCGGGGACGTCCGCATGTGATTTGATCCCCCGGTGGCTTTCCATTAAACATTGCGTATAAACAAGTGGGACTCTCACTTTATTGTAAGAAGGTTTGTTGAAAATTTTGACCACACCGTTGCATTTGGAACGTCAAAATACATTTAGTTAGATAGTTCATTTGCAAAAATCGGAGTCCGAACAAGCCCAAAATGACGAAAAAGAGATTGGAAGATTGCTGCAAAGGGGGAGGCATAGTGGCCAATTAGGCGCTGCCACATGACAGAGGTAGGTCAGTCATGCATACCTAAGGTGGGTTTTTAGGAAAGGATATGCATATTTTCCTTCTCAACTTCATCCGGCAATAACTTTGACATTTTATATCCAATTTGAGTGATTCAAAAGTCTACGTGACTTGGATTTTCACAAGGAACGTCATGGTAAAGTCAAATTTGGGATTTGATGCGTGTTTCAAGGTAAATTCACTGATTTATCTGATTACTTTTTAAAAATTAGTGAAAACTTTGCATGTTGATTTTGTAATCGATTTGGAATTAAGTGAAATTTGAGCCTAAAATTGTTCTATTCCGAGAGGAACGCTGTGATATGCTAGGCATTCTTTGAATTTGTTCGATTTTTGAGAATTTTGACTGAGAAAGTTCTGAAAAGAATGTTTTTCCAATAAAATTTTTAACTTCATTTTTGGGTCTTTTCTTAGTCTTCCGAGGTTCATTTTGGGTTGAATTTTTGCCTGTGACTCAGGGTGACATGGGGGACCATTTTTCAAGAATTTGTTCGAGATTTTGGGTGTGGCCCCTATTTTTTTTCGTTTTAGGCCCGATTGACGTACTTTTTCAGTTCATCAAGTTTTTACAGCCAATTCGATCGTACTGACCTTGTAGATTTTATTTTAACAGTTGAAAAACATTGGAAAGCAATTTAGAGGGGAAAAACTTGACTGAACTGACTCAGATCAAGAGACATCGGATGACAGGTAGGCTAGGCTTTCTCTAAACCCTTGACTGAGCTGAAATATTTGCATATTTAATTTGGAATGTGTAGAAATGAACTGAGAATGGGTTGAGCTATCAAATTTATGTTGTATTTTTTATGGTTATTGAGTATATGTCCTTTTGTCTATTGTAGCCTTGTATAGTTTACTTCCAGGTTCTTAGTAGGCTTCAGTAATGTATATTGTCATATTGGTTATGATTTGGACTAGAAAGCTAGGAAAAGTACCCTGGGGTAAGATAATTGGGTTGCTTGTAGGTGAGATCTAGCAGGCGCCATCTTGACCGGGATCGGGTCGGGACAAAGTGGTATTAGAGCTTAAGGTCCACTGGTCTCAACTGTACAGAGCTACCATCTAGTAGAGTCCTATGGATGGGTGTGGAGACATCTGTGGCTTATATTTAGGAGGCTATGGGATGTTTAAAAACTTTTTGTGTTATTGATTCTTGTTGTGCGTCTTATGAACAGTCCTTTGTTTCTGAGAATTTGGCTTTGTTCGTTCCTTCGCATGGATCTCGTGTAGAGATCGGACTCTGGACAGGGAAAGGTTTGCATCGTCAGTCCTAGTTAGGGAGCAGCCCTAGAGCCTGTTGAGCATGGGCAGGATGCTCTAGAGTTTTGAGAGCTGGATAGGGAGCCTACATGCATTGAGGTTGTGGGAGCCTCAGAGATAGGCTTCGTAACCAGTTACTTGGTTAGTGAGGGCTACATATTGTGCTATGAGAGATATTGTTATGGTTGGAACTCTAGGATACTTATATCTGTGCGGTGGCTACTATTTTAATGTTATGTAGGCTATGGGTATTCCTGATCTTGTAGATGGGAGAGGTTATGACTGAGGTAAGGCTATGCATTTGTGCCCTCTAGGTGTCCGTATTTGATTATTTACCTACCAGTTTGACCTATTGGGTCTTCTGATGTTGATGAGTATTTTATTCCTGGTGGGATTCTGAGTAGTTGTTACCTATATTACGATTATATCCTGTTGGGGGCTTAATGTAAGCTAAACCTAGTGATTTATACCTATGGCCATTTTGATGCTTGTCTACTGGAGTGGGTACTGGCGTATATAGTATTTGAGAGGCTGGCTATCAGTTATTCCCTAGGCTACACCTTGTGCCTCTATGGATGCTACTTTATTGTGGTGATTTTGATATACGATTCTTCTAATTTTGTAGTGAGTGGATTATGAGATGGATGTTATGCCTGGGGGCTTAGTTGGGTTTTCTATTATTAGATGGGATCCTGTTGCGTATCAGTTGAGTGGTCGACCATTTTGTTCTGGGGACTTGTATGGTTGTTAGCCGGCTGGGATGGTGTTATCCAGATCCCTATCTATGCTTGCCATTGGTAGTGTTGGTCATTTTGCCAGGTTGCATGGTAATTGGTTCATGGTTTTACAGTGTTAGATGTTTTGCATGGCCCCTCATTTACTTGAGTATGGATTTTGAGTTTCTTTTGTCCCGGATCAGGTGTTGAGGTAGTAGAAGGTCCCTTTTAATAGTAGAGGATTTAGTATGGTGATGCCTTAAGATTTTCATACATGGGTTAAGCGATATGTCGAATTACCTTGGTTTTGATATTGCCCTAGGGGCGGACTAACTTGTTTCTATTATGCAGTTGCCAATGTCATACTCTAGTTGGCTGGTTTGAGCCTATAGAGCCAGACTCGAATGATGTAGACTTATTACAGGATGCCTTAGGTAGGGTCCAGCATACTCAGGATAGATTGAGGATAGCTCCGAGTCGGCACACAAGGTTATCTGACCATGAACACCGATTTGTACAACTTAAGATTGAAAACAGAGTGGTTCTGAGGCAGTTGGGCCGGTTGCATTTAAGCTAGCCCTATCTCTAGCTTGTTCTGTTACACATCCTACTTTTTTCATGTCGATGTTGCGCTGGTTGTACCAGAACCTTTTTTGGCCATTGTGAGTGGTATATTGTGTCCTTTAGGCTAACTATTGTGCTATGTAGTAGGAATTTGGTGACTTATAAGCACTGGTGGCTGCTGTTACGATTTCTACCAAGGGTTGATTGTTAAATGCTATAGAATGAGGGTTGAATAGTAATAACTATCGAGGATCATATTTGAGAAGTGATATACGAACGTTCGGTTACGAAGGGAGGTATAAGGAATCATTTGAGTGGGTGAGCTGTTGGGTATTTGTTGCATTGGTGAATGTTTGGTGGTGATGCCGGGTAGATTGGACAAGAAAGGAAAGGGGTTGTGGCCCTGTGTGCAAATGTGAGCATGTTAGACATAGTTCGCTGTTTATTTGGTTAGCATGTGGGCCATCTGTGGTTAATTTTGGGACACAAAATGTGTTTACGATCGATATACTCGTGATGTAGATTGGAGCATGCAGGTACGCCCATATTTATACTTTCGCGGATGAAAATATTATTAGTGGGTGATTTTGTAATGACCCTCCCGGTCATTTCTATGGTTTTGCAGGTATTTGTGGATTTGAGCATGCGTATAGTGACCTCAGGCCAGTGGTGATATGTTGGGACTATTGGGATGGCTATTGGTTGGGTTATTTAGGAGTTAGGTGGATTTTTGAGTTAATCGGGGAGCTATACCTATAAAATAAAGTTTTTGAGTAAAGTCCTAATAAACGGCCCCTTAATGGAATTTTGATGATTCCATTAGCTCTGAAACGATCGAATTAGGCTAGGAGCATGTCTGGTGTAATTATATCATGGATTGCAAATTTAGCCGTCGGAACTGGTTTATAGTTGACCCAGTCAATGCCCTCAAGAACCGTGCCCCAAATGAAGATTTTAATAGCGCGGTTGGCCTCAAAACATCAATGTTGATATAGGACAACCCCTTGTTTGATATCGGGGATGTCCGGATACGATTTTTCCCACCGAGGGCTTTCCATTAAACATTGTGTATAAAGAAGTGGAATCCTCACTTTATCATAGCAAGCTTCGTTGGAAATTCTGACTGCACCTTTGGATCCGAAACGTCAAAATCCATACAGTTACAAAGTTTATTTGCAAAAATCGAAGTCTCTGGCTGAGCTTGAAATGACGAAAAAAAGATTGGAAGGTTGTTGAAAAGGGGGAGGTGATGTGGCCAATTTTGAGGCTGCCATGTGGTGTGGTAAGGCGCTGCCACATGGAAGAGGGCTCAGCCATGCATGTCTATATATATAAGGTGGAGTTTTAGGAAAGGATATGCATATTTTCTCTCTCAACTTCATTTGGCAATAACTTTGACATTTTATATTCGATTGAGTGATTCAAAAGCCTACTTGACTTGTATTTATGTAACGAACATCATGGTAAAGTTGGATCAGGGATTTGATACATATTTCGAGGTAAATTCACTGATATATCTGATTATTTTTTCGAAATTGGTGAAAACTTTACGTGTTGATTTTGTAACCGATTCTTGACGGAATTAAGTGAAATTTGAGCCTAAATTGTTTTACATTCTAAGAGGAACTCTATGATATGCTGGGTATTTACTATTTTTTCTGGTTTTTGAGAATTTTGACTGAGAAAGTTTTGAAAAGAATATTTTTTCGATAAAATTTTTAATTTTGTCTTTGGGCCTTTTCTCAGACTTCTGAGGTCCGTTTGGGCTAAATTTTTGGCTGTAAACTCAGGGTGACATGGAGACCATTTATTCAGGAACTTGTTCATGATTTTGGGCATGGGCCCTATTGTTTCCATTTTCGGTCTGATTGACGTATTTTCACCTGTTCTTCAAGTTTTTATCACCAAGTCAATCGTATTGACCTTGCAGATTTTATTTTAACGGCTGAACAATATTGGGAAGTGGTTTAGAGGGGAAACACTTGACCGAATTGACTCAAAGCAAGAGACATCGGATGACGGATAATCCAGGCTTTCTCTATACCCTTGACTGAGCTGTTGCATATTTAAGTTGGAATGTGTAGAAACGTACTGTGAATAGGTTGAGCTGTGGGATTTATGTTGTATATTATTATGGTTATACAAGCTCCTGAACATCGAAACTGGTCTAGGAGAATTTACAGAGCTGAATTCGGAGTTAAAACGAAGTTTTTAGACCCAAAGTTGCATTGTTAGTTATTTCTAGAGCCAAAGTTTGACTTTGGTCAACATTCAGAGTTCGGAAGCTCGGATCAAAGTTTCGACAGTTCCAGTAGTTGTGAATGGTGAAACTAACTCTAGAAATGGTCTCCTCATAATTTTTGGAGTTCCTGAAGGCAATTTTGATATTTTGAGTTTTAAACTAGTTTATTTGATTTGCATTGGTAATTGTGCTGAGGAGACCACATAATCTAATTTTGATTCTATCATTGAGTCTGAATCACTATTTTTGGTATAGATACATGTTCAGTTTGTGAAATTCTTAACTTGGATGAATTTTGAGGGGCCGTATGATGTTTTTTTATAGGCTGATTTTTTGCTAGTGCAATCATGCTTCTACTTCGCATTCACGGGAGAGAATCCACATTCGTGGAGGTATATCACTTGGTCCTCTCAGCATTTCCAGAAAATCCTCCACGTTCGTGGAGCATTGCCAGATCTTCCCCTCTGCATTCCCGCTTTAATTCCGAAAATCACCATTTTCAACCATTTTTCAATATTTCAAGCTTTGGGAGGCGATTTTGGACGAGACTTTTTGGAGATTCTTTTGGGTAAGAATTCCTGACATCATTTTGACTAAAATTCATGAATTTTATCTTGATTTTTCCTTAAGCTTCATGATTTTGGATGTCCAAAATTGGGGATTTTCGGTCCATATTTTGAAAATTTAAATGATGATTTTGATGACATCTGATGTTCATACTCCAATAAGAAAGCAGTCGTTGTCAGCAATTAACCTAACTGAAGGTTAGGGTCGAATCCACAGGGAATACAGGGCTTGACTGCAACACTTCACTACTAATCATTTCAAGCATCAATAACTAAAATATCTAAATGTGGGGTGGTGGTGGTTTGTGATTCAAAAACGAAATAAAACAAACACTAACTATAATGCGAGGAAACATTCAATTTTGGGAACAACTTGGGAATTGTGTTCCCCATGGTTCGTCGATTCGATTACCCTAGATAATATGACTACAATTGGTGAATTGCATGGAGTATGGTAACCTAGGTTCTTCCAACCCTCTTGTGAAGGTGAAGGTCGAATTTCACCACGGCACTTGGTCGGCACATGGCGTGCCAACTTACCGTTACCTATTGTCCCAGTCAACCTTCCCTTGGTCAGGCTTGGTTGATTAAATGAGAACATCAATCGAATTCTGTCATCTACTTCCCTTTTCCTATTCGTTACTACCTTGGTCGAGATCGTGATACTAAGCGGGGTTTGGTGTTGCCACCACCAAATAACAATAATAATGAAAGGAAATAGACGATACATGCAAAACCCCAATCATAGAAATGCAAGAAACCGAGGTCATCTCAAGTCAACTACCCATGGTTCCCACAACTCCAAGTTGTGGGTGCTTAGCTACTCATGGCTATGGCAAAACACACAAAAATGCAAATAATAGACATAGTTAAGAGTTTTACCAACACAATGAAAAGTGAAGACACCACAAGTTGCAAACCCACAAGCTTGATAGATATCCATAGTGTATAGCATAAGATTTTCATCCCAAAATCGGTTTTCCAAGAGAATATAATAAACTAAGGTGAAACCCTAAAATATTCTTGAGAGAATATTCAAGAGCAATTTTTTAAGTCTACAAGATGTCTGATATCAAATGAAAACCTAACTTAAAGTACTTATAGTGTGTACAAATAAACCCTAAAAATTATGCAGAAAAGACAACTGGCAGCTGGTACGCCTCACAGAAATGACTCGTAGGTGACCTACGAGTCGTAATCGGGGTCTCGTATCAGGTTCTTGGCATCTTGGACTCAACTGGTATGACCCACTGGTACAAGTCGATGCTTGGGCTATGACTCGTATGTTCATCTCGTAGTCTTGGTCTTCCATTTTTGGTCTAACATTTTGGATCTCTGATTCTTGCCATGAGTCCACCTATACAAGTCGTAGTGTGTCTTACGACTCGTAGGATGTCCTCGTAGGAGCGACCTTCACTTGACAAATTTTTGATTTTTGGCCTCTGTTTCTATCTAATACACACCCTATGACTCGTAGCTTGAACTACGGTTCGTAGGTGGTCTCGTATCGTATGGCCTATGCTTTTCAGCAAAATCTGCAACTTTTCTTCAAAATCATTCCAACCTAACTTTTCTGCAAGATCAACACAAAAACACATCAAAACCATAAAAAGTCGCTTTAAGTACTCATAAAATCCCATGTTTCAGGCACCAAATATGTTGTATTTTGATAGCATATCAACACTCTCAACTTAGAATTGTTGCTTGTCCTCAAGCAACGACTCAATCTATGAAGACAAAGAGAAATACATAGCAACTATACTAATGGCATATGCATCAACTCCTCTGATTTAGGTACCCCACTACCATTTTCAAAACAGGATTTCAAAGTTGTTAAGCAAAACAAGAACACTGACATTCCTGGCAATCCAACTATGATAATCTAAGGAGCATCAACCATCCACAATCACTGGTTTAATCATATGCTACTCAAGTGGTGCAAATGCCCTCACTAGAAAGATATCCCTTATACTCACTCAAAAACATTCAGAATTCAGTTGACTTAGGAAACATTTTCACTCTCACAATTGAAATTCATGCACAATGACTAACACCATAAGTTTTCCCCTATACTCATCTTTTGGCTTGGAGACAAAGTGGATTTGGATTACTTTAGGACTTAAGATCTTGTAACATAGGTTCAGGGGGCTTTGGTATGACATTTTAGGCAATTAGTAACTTGAAAGCTATCCTTGAACCATGCTTACCAACACTTTTACCTTCTCAACCCATCTAATTTCACTAACACTTCCCTTATTCCCTCATTTCAAGCTTTTCCCGGGCTTTTTCTTTTACTTTTCAGCTGTGCTTCCATTTTGAACTTATTTTTGCTAATCTTTACAACTCGAGGCACTCTTTCTTTTCTTTTTCTTCACCTGGCTCATGATTATTTACTTTCTTTCTTTTAACCCCAACTAACTACCTCATTTTTGTTACTTTACCACAATAAGGGCCACCCTCAACTTAGGCTTTTAGCCTAAGGTGAAGTACACAATATCTATGCCTCAAACCAGGGCCACCAATGTAGCCACCCTTAACTTCGGCTTTTAGCCTCAATCAAGGTTCACATGTTCAAGGATAGATCAGGACCAATATCAAGGTATTTCATCAAAAAAGGAAAGGTTAGCAAGGTGTCAAGAAAGAATGAGTACATGAGAAGCTCAAACATTTGGAACAAATGATTCACTAGTTCATTTGGTAGGTAATTTTTAGGCAAAAGTGGGCTTACTATTAGAACAACGGCCTAAGATCACTTCCAGATCAACCAAATCACTAAACCAGTCTTAGAGTACTAAGGGAAGTTCTGAGTGCATACATGATACATGAATGCATCAAAATAAGCTCACAACACACATGACATTGCACAAACAATCAAGTATACACTCCCAGGTCATGCTTCTAGCCTCAACTTACCTTCACAGTATCAAGATACTTAAAATGTATGAATGCAGCAACAACCACAATCTAAAAATTTACAAGGGCACCTAATTTCTACCAAAAACTTAAAGAACATTTAAGAACTATATATACCAACAGATAACATTACTATGCATTTACAAATTATCTACACTTCCTAAAACATGCCGGTTCATAGAAAATTAAACATCCATAAGGAAAAAGAAACACAACAAGAGAACCTTGGGATAAAAAATAGGGGAGGTTATGGACTTGAGGCTACTTAGACTTCGCCTTAATCCATAACTTCCACCACCCCACCAAAACATGATACTTTGTCCTCAAAGTAAAAACACAAACTTAAGACGAGAAAATGAAAACATAACATAGATATATAGACATTAAAAACTAACAATTAACAAAACTAATATCCAAAACCAACATAAGAACATTATCCAACAAAAACATCCAAAAACCAATAGAAAATCAATATTGTCTAACACAAGGACAAAATATCCATTAAGCAAAATAAGAGTTGGGGTCAAAAGGGGTCAAACATCATGGTGCTCAGGCACTAGTCTTGGGTTAATCTGCGGGGTCCTGGGGCTGTATTTCCTCCTCGATTTCTTGGGCTATAGCTACTACTGAGGTACCCTATCCATATGGGGTATGCTTCTCTCTATCTCTTTGAATGGCTAGTAGTAATGACTCCTGCATTACCTCCTCTGGTATGGGGTCCTCCTTAGGTCTCCAGCTCTTTGGAGTCGGCTCTGTGTTATTGTGCTCGAGGGGCCTCTTCCCATAGGTGTCCGGACGGTCGATGAGCCAATCAAATGCCTCATCACCTACCGGTGCTACCACTAGGGCTGGAATAAGGGTTACCAACATCTATAATAAGTCGACCTTGAACTTGGCCAACTCCTCAGTAACCGCGCGTCGACAGGCCTAGCTCCCTCAAGCCTCCCGTGGACTCTAGTCTTAAATGCATCGATTCGTGCATCCACGGCCTGGACTCTCTCATCAACTAAGTCTCGAGTGAATGTCTTCATCCTCTCCTTGGAGTGCCAAATAGTCTGATCAATCAATGACCGGACCCGTGCTGACAACTCACATAGCCTCCCCTCTGCTACAGCCACCTTGCATAACAAAGCCTGACAACAGTAGAGAAAAGAGGGTCAACCTGTAAAGTAGATGCTGTTGTTGCTGGAGTGCTGGAGGATAGTATAGACTCGATCTCAACCGCTGGTGTAAGCACTGTAGTAGCCAGAGTAGTACCGGTAGTAACTGGAGATGAGCCTGGAATCTGAGGCTCTACCGGGAATGACTCTGGGATAGCTGGAAGAGCTGCTCTTGCTAAGGCCACCAGGTTCTCACTTGCCTTATTAGACTGGGATCCATAGTGCGTGTGGCCTCAACATGAGGGTTCCGGTGAGGGTCTATTGGAACACCAACTGCACTGCATAGTCGATGGATCAGAACTGGGAACGGTCGTGAGGTGTTCATCCGAGTTGTAGCCTCGTGAATCTGCTCCAAAATGATCCAGGCTCAATCTATGGCATAGCCGGCAAGAATACTGGCCAGCAATACGACTCTCCTGAGGGTGATCACATTATCCGTGAAGGTTGGCCTAATACACCAACAGATAATGGACCACCAAAACTTGGCTTGAAATGAGAGGTTGGCTTTTACTATATGATCTGCGTTGTTTGTGACCCACATTGGCTCAACATCCGCCTCGCAGATTTAGCTGGCTATCTACTGTAACAGTTCTATCCTGGCTTCGATGATCTTCCCAGTCACCGCTCTCCTCATTTTATCAATACGGCCATCGTACTTTATGGTAGATTGAGGCACTCAATAATGGGCCCAAATTGCACTCATCGGATCATCTCCTCTGAAATATCAACTTTCCTCCCTTAGACTATCACCACTCGTAGCCTCGACTGCTCAATCGACTTCTTGTTCTTTGGCAACCCCTGGCAGAGTGTAGCAAGATACGCCACATAGAACTTATGGACTGTGTAAAGGGCATATTTGCCCAGCTATTGTGTAGTCCACCGTAGTCCATTCTCATCCAACCCAACATCCAATTCGAGTACTCTATCTAAGCCTGAGGCATTCAATCTAGACTCCTCATGAAATTGGTGGACCGGTTTGTCTTGCCCCTTAGGCTCCAACCCCTGGTCATATATTTCCTTCATGCTCGCAAGACACCATTTGGGATTAGCCGGGGGCTGAGATTGGGCTTCCTCCTGCTAAGATTGTGAGGTGGTCTCGGACTTGAGTCAGCCAGAATGTGTGGGAGTCATCTGTGGCAAGATACTCCCCGAGCTATTTCACTCAATCTCTTGTACCTCCTCTTTAGACTAGGAAGAACTACTTACTTCCATAGGTCCCGAGATGCACGGGACTAGGTCTGGGGCACATTTGCCAAGGGTTCTATTCAGACCCTGTGCACCTTCACCGAGCCTTCAGATCTCTCGATCTCGGAGGACTCGTCAACCAACCTCCACATAAATGTTTGAATTACCCGTTTGTCCTTTGTAGGCATTATATCTGCAAACCAACCATTGACCCATGTAAGTATTAAGAGCTTTTGAACTAAAACTTCACATAACGAAGAACAAGGAATAAAAACAAATAAAAAATAGATAGTCACTGATAGATACTAGTGTAGTTACAACTCGTAGGGTGACCTATGAGTCATACACTCTCCTTGTAGAACCACAAATCCTATAGAAATGCTTTCTGATCTTAGATACGATGAAGAGTTATGAATCGTAGGGGGACCTACGAGTCATAGTCTAGGCTCATACCTATTTTCAGAAACATTATTCAGAACTTAGATAAGCTTACGAGACCCTCACTACGTGTTGTAGCAGGTACTACGAGTCGTATGTGAGTCTCGTATGAGAAACATGAAGGAACCACAGATGGTTGATGCTTGCTATGAGTTACCACTACGACTCGTATAGGGATTTACGAGTCATAGGAGTGCCTCATAGATGACCTCAGAAGGCATCTATAGTGCCTAACATTTTTCCATGCAAAGCATAAACCAAACACATAATTCAACATACTTGGCACACAATAAAATATCAAGTACTTGGCATATAAGCAACCTCTCAATAACTTCAGAAATTCAGAACAACCATCATCTCTAAGAATCAAATTCACTTTAACAGTACGTCAAACACACCAAATACAAAATACTTTCCAATCTCACACTAGATATCAACAAGAAATTCTACCTAGTCCATTCAGACCATTTCAATCTAGACCACTAAATTAACACCAATGGAATGCACCCATACAAACCAAATTCTAATTTTGAAGTAATTCGATCAATGCTTAGACACAAATAGGCACTATGCTCAAGGGACTAAGCATTTACACAATCACAACCATCTACTAAAGAATTTCAAATAAGGTTCAATTCATCACAACATCTTTCAAAGGACACCAACCCTAGGTTTTAACTTTATATCAAAATATCATAAAATGTGCTTGAAAATTTATGGTTAAACATATACACATTCATCTATAGCATAACTTACCACCATAGTGCATTAAGATTAACCAAAAAACTTACCAAATTGAAGAAGAAGTGAACAATCTACTATAGATGGAAAAACAAGCTAAAACCCTAGAAAATAATGTCCTTGCTGGAATCTTTTCCGGAAAATGACGTGGGTAGCTGGGATTTTGATCGGAAAAGTGATGTGGAAAACAAAAGAGGGTTTTCCGCCATCTTTAGGGTTGGAAAATGAATTTTGGGGGTCAAATTTTATTTTGACCCCCTTTTAAATGAAATCGGGTCAGATTTTTCTTACTGCAGATTGGGGCTATGAGACCCCGACTACGAGTCGTAGGGTGTCATACGACTCCTAGGTTCCAGTCTCGTAATAGATCTAACACATGCAAAAATTTCAGGGATCATACCTGGGCACTACGAACCTCACTTACGACTCATAGGGGACCCTATAAGTCGTAAGATTGGCTCGTAGTGTACATTTCAACTCTTGATACTCATTGTTTTCCTCTATGAGGCATGAGTATTAGTTGTAGTAAGGACTACGACTCTGTACATTCCAACTCTTGATACTCACTGTTTTCCTCTATGAGGCATGACTATGAGTTGTAGTAAGGACTATGACTCGTAGGCCTGATCATAGAGGCTACTCCAAGTGCCATTTTTTCAGGTCTTCAGTTCTTCAATTTTTCACCTGCAAGCCAAGTCTCAAACCCAACAATTTTTGAAATATTACAACTGCATAAATGTCTTTAAACTAAAAACACAATCAGACCTTCTACCTAAAAATCACGATGACCAGAAACACTAAAACAAGCCAATAATTATCAACAATGCTTGGGTTGCCTCCCAAGAAACATCTTGTTTAAAGTCGTGGCTCGACTGTGTCATCATCCTTCATTTACTATCATCAAAGGTCCACACCTCACTCTTGCACTCATCTGGGTGTTTTATGGATTGACGAATATCAAACACGACCTCTGCATCATTAACCTTAAACTGCAGTTGACGCAAATCCATGTCCACCAGAGCTCTCTAGTGGCCAAAAATGGTCTCCCTAAGATGATAGGCACCTCAAAATCAACTTCGCAGTCGAGGATCACAAAATCCGCTGAAAAGATGAATTTATCAACTTTAACAAGCATATCCAAAAGGATTCCCTCTGTCTTTTTAATGGTTCAATCTGTCATAAGCAACCTCATTCTTGTCGGGCTAGGAGTTCCAAGGCCAAGCTTTCTGAATACAGCTAGAGGCATTAGATTGATGCTTGCTTCTAAGTCACACAATGCTCTTGCGAACTCAACATCACTAATGGTACAAGGGATAGTGAATATACCGGGGTCTTCTCGCTTTTGAAGAAGACATTTGGTTATAATCACACTACATTGTTGAAGTTCTTGAGAGAAATCTTGGCTCAAAGTGTGTTTCTTGGTGACCAAATCCTTCATATACTTGGCATTTTCAGGAAGTTTCTCCAAAGATTCTAGAAGGGGAATGTTGATGGAGAGTTGCTTCAACATCAAGAGGATGTGTTTAAATTTACCCTCCTCTTCCTTTTTCTTAAGCCTTTGAGGGAAAGGAGGAGGAGGTTGTTTTGTGACACCCTATAACTCCATGCTCTTGTACCCATGTTTAAAGCCTAATGTGGTTATATTTGGGGTGTATTAGGTTCATGGGAGACTCCTAGTACCTAGACGAGTTCAACACTTCCCTAAGAGTTGAGTTTTGGGTGATGGTTCATGCAAGGGTCAACTTTAAATAGGTATAACTTTTAGCACACTTGGAGTTGGGTGGCCTACAACATGTCAAATGAAAGCCCTTTGAGTTAGCTTTCCAACACACTTGGTTTAACCTCATTTAGAGTTTGGAGTCAAAAGTTAAGGCCATTTTACTAAAGATTTCCAATGCAAAGTTGTACTATGAGCCCACGGTTACGAGTCGTAGGTCGAGGTACGACTCGTAGGTCAAGCTCGCAAGAATTTCCAAAGAATTCCAAATATGTGAGGGGTCCTACGAGTCGTAGTGCTACCATCGGGTCATAATGGGTGCTGTAACAACCTTTAGACAACTTTTTAGGAAGGGTTATTTTGGTCTTTCCCACCCTTTCTAAGCTCTAGATTGACGTTTTTATGCTCATTCAAGTTCCCAAAACGCTTAAGTTCTTCATTGCATTGATAACACACTCTCTCAAACCCTTATACTAATATTTTACTCCAAAATCAAGTGTCCAAATCTCTTCAGATCTAAGGATTTCGTTCAAAACTTCAAGTCTCCATTTCCAATCTTCTTCAAGGTTTCTCCAAAGACTAAGATATGTGGTGTTGAACCATTGGGTCCTTTCGCCCATGGTGCCTAAACCCTCTTTTACTAATATTGCATTATTTAAAGTTGATTTTACATGTGGGTCTTGTATATTCAGAAATATACTGCACAGTGATTTTAGTTCATGAAAGTATGGTTGTTTTAGCATGTTTTGAGCTCTAAATCTTGGATCTAATGTT
>JAPFFP010025194.1:0-16119 GCA_026153255.1 Solanum medicagineum | reverse complement strand
AAACCAGGTGAAGCCGTCCAAAATTTGAGTTACTGGAAATTGGTTTCTGATCTTGGGTTTTGGTAACATTAAACTGTAAGCAACTTGTATTTTCCATTTGTCCTCTGAAGAGGAGAATTTTTCTCCCAAATTTTTTATTCGAATTTGATAGTGTACTTCTATTGTGATTATCACAGCCAACCTACATTGAGGAGAGGGGGAAATTGAACTTTAACAAAGAATTTGATGAAAGGACCATTTGGACCGGAGATTGTGTCCCCTTGATGGCATCATACAACAAAGGTTTTTCCTATTTTTTTTCAATTAACTGTTAGATTGTCTCTTCTTTGCTGGTTGACAAAAGAGATAATAAAGTGCATTCATTGTCTCTGAATTACTATGCAGCTAAGATTCAGCATTCTTTATGGGTTGTCGAAATCATCAACTCTAACATTGAAATGGGAAGTTCTAGATTTCCTGATGTTCCCCTTGGAGTGCTAACGAAGCAATTCTCATTCCGGAGGATATGGCAAGGAAAGGGTTCACAAACAGCTGCTAGTAAGGTGTTGATTATTATTGATTCTCTTGTTGGTTGATGAAAAGAATGTCATGCTTCTTGCTATACCATCAAATTTGGGGAAATGAATTTAGTGAACCGTGCATCTTCATTTTCTACTTCCAATTTGTGCTAAATAATATGTTTTCAGAATAATAGACCAAGTGCACAGTGACTCAATGTGATTTATTCTGGAGTTCTAGCTGTAATGCTAAGAACTTCAGCATCAGGTGATCAAGAAGAAGTAGCCACAGTCTATTGTTATAATCTTATGATTCCTATTCCGATTTATATGATTATTATTATAAAGCTATTAGGTAGTGGTAACTTCTACTACTACATTTTTGACTTATGCGTCAAACTTATATTGATAAGGGAAAAATTTTACATTGAACTGATGGAAGCTTTGTAAACGATTCTCAAGTGTTGGCATATTATTCTGAAGTTCTAAAAAGATCATTGGTGTCTAATTAGAAATTAGTATTGGTTTGATGAAAGCCTAGTTTGTGAAGAAATGTCATGGGCCCTGGTCCTGGCCAGGGAAACTTCAAAGCAAGTGGAATCTTGGTATTCAAAATCCTTAGTGGAGTCGTTGAAAACTAGTCTGTAGCCTGTACTGTTTGTCACTAAACTGATGTAGGACTTTTCCCTCAGTGACATCAAACCAGCCTTATTAATGCAATCTCAATTTTCACTATTCTGCTTGACGGGGCATTACTCTCCGAGATGAGCACATTTCAGTTTTTTCTTCCTGGTGGCGTTACTCTGTTTGTACATAGCATAATAAAGCAGACAAACTACAGCATTCAGGCATCTTTATAATCATATCTCCACGGATGATTTCATATATCTTTGTCCTTATATATGTGCTTGTCATTTAGAGTGTCATGTGATTCTCTCAGGTGTTTCTAGCAACTGATGATGATGCATCCTCCATTATTTGCTTTCTTCTCCAAGAGCAAAAAAAGCTGTTGTCTCTGCGGCTTCAGATTGTAGAAATAAATACCGAAGTTATCTATGACGTTAAGCCTGACATGAGTTGGAGCATACCAGCAGTTGCTGCAGCACCAGTTGTTGTTACTCGACCAGGGTTAGTTTTTACCATATATTTTGGTTTTCTGTATTGATGTTGCTACTTTTGTATCTTGACTGCCAATTTTAATCTTCAGAGTTCAAGTGAGCGGACTTCCATTTATGGACATTGTTGTGCTGACATCAGAAAACACTCTTCTTCTATATGTAAGTTCTATGGCTATCTTACATAACTTGACTTGCTAGTAGAAGACAAATTCGACGCCATGACTTGCATTCCTTGTCTTCCCTGTCAAAGTGGAGGACTTCCACTTGATGCATCCTAGAATATTTGCATCAGAAATATTTCTACCATCTGTATTCACTTTGCTTCTTGCTGAAATATTGATCACCCTACTTTTCATAATTTAGGCATATTTTTATAGCTCTATGTTAGTTGAATTATTTTTAGCCGAATCCCGCCTACCCATATCACATGGATCCATACCCCCGAATCTTGAAATTTAAATCATGATGAATCCGACCTTTAGATCCGTACCTGTATAGGACACCTGCACCCGAGTCCAAGCAATTTGGCAAATGGTTATTCATGTGAAATATTGGGAAAATACAATATTGAATTGTGTATTTACATTGCTACATAAAGATCCTATTTATAGATACTACAACCTAATCCAAATCCAACTAGGAAACAACGTACTATTCCTATTCTAATTCTAAATAGGACTATGTAATCCTATTCCTATTCTAACAATTCATATAGCTGGTGCCCTACTAAATTGTTGAGGCTTAGATAATTGATTAATTGATATTTATGCAGACATCTATTGGAACTCATCAATCAGTTTCTTCTGTTGAAATCTGAGCATGGAGTAAATCCATTTTTTAATGTTTAATTGGTTAGGATCAATGTGGAGCAGGTTTAAAGTGTGAAAAACAAGGCAACTCTTTACTCTCCTTCTTTCTTTTTTCCCTCTCTGTTCCTGCCAAAATTTACAAATCTGGGGCATGTAACTCTAGTACTTGTTCAGTTATCCTGAATTATGATATTTTCATGCTTGACATAGATGGTCATGGTATATTTTTTCATGAACACATTTTAGCTTCTTGAGGAAATTCACCTTTGCCTTGCCACAATGTTCACATGCATGTAGGCCATGAGAATAATATTGCAACAATTTCAATTTCGTACTGATCCTATCTGAACATGTCCTTTTGTGGTTTTGATATACTTTAAAGAACTTGGTGTAGGAAAGAGAACTCCTATGATCATCCATGTCGTGATTAAAAAATATTTAGACTTTTTCATCACTTTTCTTCCCATTCATCACTTTTCTTCCCATTTTCATATTTGGAATCTAAGTTGCTCAAACTCTCCAAAAATCTTGCCGCACCCGGGTTGGATCCTTCAAAAATACACTATTTTTGGAGGATCCGACACGCATCCGTCGACATTTTTGAAGAGTCCGAGCAACATAGTTTGGAAGTGTGTGGTAGATGACATGAGGGAAGCGAGACTGAGATGGTTTGAGCATGTGAAGAGAAGGTGCGCTAATGCCCTAGCGAGAAGGTCCGGGAGACTGGTTGTAGGCGGTATGTGGAGGGGTAAAGATAGGCCAAAAAGTTTTTGGAGGGAGGTAATTAGACAGGACATGACACAAGTTCGTATTATCGAGGACATGACCCTAGAATAGGAAGGAGTAGAGGTCGCGGATTAGGGTAGAAGGTTAGTAGGAGTAAAGTGTTGTCCTGCCTTGCGAATGTTGTTGCGTAGTACTAGTTGTACCCTTGTAGCTCCTGCCATATGTTGTTAATTGTGTTTCGATTGTCGAACTATTTTTACTGCTGTTATTGTTTCTTTCTTGTACACTTCATTGCTTTTCTTATTAAGTGCTATGGTTTCTTTATTGTTTTCTTGTTCTTGTACTTGGGTTTGATACACTTGAATCAAGGGTTTTTTGGAAACAGCCTCTCTACCTCCATGAGGTAATGGTAAGGTTTGTGTACACTCTACCCTCCTTAAATCCCACTTAATTGGATTTCATTGGGTATGTTGTTGTATATTTGGAAGTTTATGTGGAAAGATGTCATCATCTTTGTCTATCACTTTCACTTACTAGGTGATGTTTGATTTGCTCATGATATATGATATGTCAACCTTTTAAAATTGCAGTGCGGGAAGCAATGCCTTTGTGAGTTCAAGTTGTCTCACCTTGGCAAAGGTCAGGTTTTGCATGATCCTAATATTGTTGGGTTAGCAGATGCTGTTGATGAACGTATCAATGTAATTGTGAACAATGGACGGGTATGATTGCTGAGTTTATTTGGCTTTTGTATTTTAGGTTATAGTAGTTTGTAAGTTCCTCATTGCGACTGCTGTGTCCCATTTTGTAACTGTTACAATTCATGGGACAAACATCATATGATGAGATTGTGAGTCTGTATCAGGTTTATCACGTTGTCTTTAATTCTGTGAGCGTTAGATGACTAGGATGAGACGATGAGTCATAAATTTCTATATCATATAAAAGTAATGAAATTATCTTTGCAAAAGATAAGTACTGAGAACTTCATGCTATTGGGACGTAAGAGTAGAGTTGTATATTCTCCTTTCTGATGGCTTACTATGTGTTAGCTTTTGATATGTGTATTTCAATGAAGAATGTCTTTCCACGTTTCTGCAATCATCTAGGTGAAGATTGATCTGTGTATTTCTTATTTGCTACAACTTGTCATATTCAAGTAACATTTATTAGGGATTACAGTTTGTCTGAGTGGAACAACAACTACAATAACAATAATATACTCAGTGAAATACCACAAGTAAGGTCTGGGGAGAGTAGAATGTACTGCAGACTTACTACTATTGTATGTTTGAATGGAATAGGATAAAAATAAGAGATGTAGATTTCCACTGCAAACTTAGGGAAATGTCACTTTCAAGGAAATTTCACATATAGTACTAGCAAAGCTAAAGAAAGTGCTTCCTCACCAACCACTTTGGCCTAATCACCCCACTTGTTCAAACGACAATCTAGGTGAAGTAGGGTTAGGAATGAGGAACCATTTATGACGAAGAAGTCCGCTAAATCAAAAAAGGGATGAAGTATCGACATAGCAGTGAGTTGGAGTTGGAACAAGTCCCACTAAGAGATGACAAGTCGACGTTCCCAAAATGTGTTATATTGGGTAAATTCAATATAATTGATGCGTGTTGGCATTCCGACCCATCTTCTCTTTTCAGAGCCTATGGTGGCACAAAGTTTACGATTGGACATGTTTCTTTTTTTGTCCGGCGTTTTTAAATTATCTTAAACTTATTGTTATGGGTTCTGCATATGCGGCAAAGTCTCATATAGACATTAGGTATATTGTTTGTTAGATAGTTGGTGTATATACTACAACAACAACAACAACATACCCAGTGGATTTAAATGTCCCACATTAGTATGGATATGGATCCGCTGTTAATACTCCAGTGCTTTTAAAGCCCTCATAGACAAAAGTGTATAAGACAGACAACAAGACAGATGTGTGTGGAGATCAAAACCTGTTATTACTTGCACAAAATCTCACATCAGAAGATAATGTTGAGGAAAAGGTGCAAAATATAGTAGTGATTGTGCTAGGTTGTAATTGATGCTTCAGTTGGGAAGTAGAGAGAGGGAAGTGTGGGATTGCAGGAGGGAGGTGAGGCAAGCCGAGTTTCATCAGTACATAGTACATGAAGCTGAACTAAGGATTTCGTAGACTTTTAGTCGAGTCATTACTTGGGAGGGTTGGAGGATTGAAGAGTTGAAGCTCAAGACCATGCTTGCTAAAGTGGAATTACAAGGCTCCATGTGAAGCCAGACACTTTTATTGAGGTCAACTTATTTTAGACAACTTGTATGTCTTATTTCCTTTTTGGGGGTCATTTTCTGGCAACATGGACGGAACTGAAACATCGAGGGATAGCAGCATTTACTACAATGCCGGTTTCAAGTCATACGAAATCATTAAATGCCACTCAGGAGCATAATCTTGGCATGAATGGTCTTAACATAGCAGAAATTCTATGAGGAGAGTTAAAATCAGCCATAAAATTTTGAAGGGTTAGTCTGTATTTATTGAAGCTACAAAAGTAGCTGGAAAGTAGTTAGAAGATGGAGAGCAGAGTACCACTTCTCGGAGATTTTTTGTTGTCTCAAGTACAACTAGAATGGTAGGTACATCAATTTCATCGCAAGGCCAAAATAAGTTTGTTATTATCACATCGGAAGGGCTTGGGCAAACATAGCCCACAAAATAGCAAGATTTATTTATGAACTAGAGATGGCCTCAAACCATCATAGCAAGCAAACTGGAGATGTCCTTCAGAGAGGCTTGCTATACCAATAGATGGTCAACAATGGTTATGAAGAAGGCAGAGATTCGAATAAACGATGCCAGCATTGCAATCGTTGGAGGCATGAAAACATCAGAAAAGGATCTTCTATGAAGATGCTTAGTTGGTAGATCCCAATCACAGGAGCCTCCAACCCTGAACAATGCAAGGAGGGGCAAACAGCTCGTGGAAATCAGTAGGGAACATCAATGTTCACATGATGAATGATAAACTCTTTCTTTTCGAGTAAACATCAAGGAAAATTGCAGAGCATGTACTCAATGGTGGCTGGGAGTGGAGGAAGACGAAGATAATGCTAGAATGGTGGAAACCCATTACGGATTGCTAGCTGGTGGAAATAAATAAAGACTAGTTTATGGGAATTCTAGGGTTCCCACTAAACTTCTGGTCTCAAGAGACTCTCAAGCAGATTGGAGATCAGTGTGGTGGATTTATAGAGACAGAGGAGGAAGAAATTCTGAAAAGTCATCTACATTGGGATCCGGTTAAAGCTAAAGGAGATGGCAAAGCTTATTCCAACGGAGATAGAGGTAACCAGCGACGGACTTGTGTACACAATTCCGAAATGGGTGGAGGTATTGGTCTCTGTCAGGATTGCAAGGGAGAAAAAGAAGAATTAGGTTGAGGACCAATGGATCATAAGATACAGAAGTCTAAGTTGGGACAGATACCTAATTTGGTGAAAGTCTTGGGATCCATGAAGGCAGTCATGTGCATACAGCAAAAGAAGAGGAGATCTTATATTTAACAACACATGGAAGGCAATTTAAAGAAAAAGGATCTTTTATGGGCGGTAGAGGGGTAAATTGGGAAGTCTTAGAAGTGGGCTTTAATTTAAATAATCCAAAAACTTTTAAAATCCCAGAACCCAATAAAAAGGCTTAGTGGGAGGATATTACCATGGAAATTGATATTCAAGCAAATATTGCCAGGTCCCAGTTAGTCAACAACTATGATAAGTTGCAGGCTACCCAGAATGCCTTGGAAAGTTCAAGTTCACATCTCGAACAAATCTCAATGCCCTACACAATTGAAACAATAAGCAAGTTAAAGCGAGTTGATTACCATACATGAAGATTAATTCTTAATTGTGAATTGAATTGAAGATGAAGCAATGCCGATAAACATGAAGATGCAACCGAAGGCAGTGGTCAGGATTTGACCACTTCTGAATGGGTCCAACAGTACATCACCAAATTAAGTGCAGATTTTGGTGTTGACTTAAAAAACTGTGAGGGGAAGGCGTAAGAGTTACTCAAGAAGATTGATAGCAATAAAGAATAGAATGGTGAAACACAAGTGACAGCTAAAAAGAAGGGTTCAATTAATTAACGAGATTAGAACTGGATAACAAATTCTGGAGCTATGGGGTGAAGCAAGGAGGGATATCTTCCAATCAATGATGAGTAAATTTGAAAGTTGTTTTTGAATTGTGCGAGGAAGAGAGGGATGGTTAGAAATATCCTTAGAACTTTGAAGTCGGATATTGTATTCCTTCAATAAACTAATGTAAGAGAGGACATAGTATAGCTGGCGCAAGAAGTGCGGGGGAATAGGTGGGTCAATTTTGTTCAACTAGAGACCAGTGGAACTAGGGGAAAAATTATCATTATGTGGGATAAGAGGGATTGCTAAGGAGTGATTAGTAGTGTTGGCATATACTCAGTATCTTGCAGTTTCACTTGGAAAAAACTGGTATTTGATTGGAACTTAACAGGGGTTTATGCTCCTAATGGGAGAGTGGAGAGGGAAGAGACTTGGCCGGAAGTAGGGGCTGCCAGGGGTCTAATGCCAGGACCTTGAGTTTTGTGTGGTGATTTCAACACAACCAGACCCAATTCAGAGAAGAAGAATTGCCACAAAAATCAGTAAGCAATGACCGACTTATCGGAGTTCTTAGACGACTTAAACCTATGGATTTGGATCTAAGTATATCTGGAGAAAAGGGGGTAGGCATGATACAACTGCCAGACTGGATAGGATTCTCATTTCAGAGGATCTGGATAGCTGTTTCAGAAACATAAAATAAAGTTTGCTTTAGAAAGTAACTTCAAACCATTCTCCTATTATGCTTTAATATGGGACTGGGAAAATTTCAAATCCTATTTCAAATTTGAGAACTGGTGGTTGCAGACAGAGGGTTTCAAAGAAAAGATTAAGTATTGGTGGGTTTCTTTCAATAGTATTCGCAACCTAGGTTTTGTACTTATGACAAAGATGAAAGTTTTGAAGGCAAAACACAAGGAATGGGGCAAGTCTGTTTAGGGGAGCTTAGGAATATAGAAACAGAGTGTGTTGACACAACTAGCAGCTCTAGAAGGAATTCAAGAACACAGCTTAACACGAGGAGGAAATAACATCCAAATTGAGTCTCGTCAATGAATTTGAAGAGATTTCTAGAAAAGAGGAGATGGCTTGGAGACAAAGGTCTAGGGCCATATGGTTTAAAGAGGGGGATAGAAACAGTAGTTTCTTCAATGAACTGCTAATGCACTCAGAAGATCCAATACCATTGACAAGTTGAAAGTGGAAGGGGTGATGATAGAGGAGCCAAAAGAGAATAGTGACCTTCTATGAGAGATTTTATGCAGAGCCTGAGGAATGGAGGCCACAACTAGAGATGAGAATTGCCCCAAGATTACTGAAAGGGAAAACTTTATGCTAGTGGCTCCTTTTGAGCCTTAGGGGATCCTGGAAGGCATAAGTGCATGTGCTGGGGATAAGGCTCTAGGGCCATATGGTTTCACAATGAAGTTTTTGAAAAATTGTTGGGACATCATCAAGATGGAAGTGATAGCAGCTATTTAGAACTTCCATGAAACTTTGGAAAAAGCTTCAACTCCATTTTTCTGGCCCCGATACCAAAAAAGTGGGAGCAATGGAATGACCATCTTTAGACCCCATTAGTCTGGCAGAAAGATTCTAGTGGATAGACAACTGATGGCTTTCATCAAGGGGATGCAGATTATGGATGCTGTATTGATAGCAAATGAATGTAGAGAGTCAAGACAGAAAAGTTGCAAATTTGGGATTGTAGGCATACTGTATATCTAAAAGGCATTTGACTATCTAAACTGGAATCTCCTATTCAGATGCTTGGTAAAATGGGCTTTGGAAGCAACCGGAATAGTTGGATTAATGTTGCATTAGTAATGTGAAATTCTCTATCCTAATCATAGAACTCCCAATGGATTCTTTTCCTCTTAGAGAGGCCTCAATTAGGGGGATCCCTTATCCACATTTTTGTTCATTATTGCTATGGAAGGTATGAGCAACTTGATCAACATAGCAAACGAGAAGAACTGGATCAGGGGCTTCCAAGTAGGTGACTTAAGCAACATGGAGATCACACATCTTCAGTATGCAGATAATACGCTAGTATTTTGTGAGGCAGTACAGGAACAAATCAAGATTCTAAGCGTGATCTTTGTAATATTTGAAGCAGTGTCAAGGTTGCGTATTAACTGGAGGAAGAGTTTTGTTTATCCTATCAACACTGTGAATGCAATTGAAGGCCTAGCTAATGTCTTAGGTTGAAAAGCTGGTGAACTCCCAACTGCTTACCTGGGCATGCCTCTTGGGGCCAAAAGCAAATCCAAAGGGATCTGGAATGGGGTATTGGAGAAGTGTGAGAAGAGACTAACCAATTGGAAATGCCAATATTTGTCACTGGGAGGCAGATTGACACTGATTAACAGTGTACTTGATGCACTCATTTCCTATATGATGCCTGTATTTCCTATGCCAACTAGTGTGTCCAACTGTATTGATCCTCTGAGGAGGGAATTCTTGTGGCATGGTAGCGAAGACAAGAGCGTACTTAGTTAAGTTGGAGGAATTAATAGCTACCATGTGGACTGGGCAGGGATGGAATCTTGGCCGGCCTAAGACGACATCTAAATGACTGAGAGCGTGAAAATTTGACAGAACTGTTCAGGTATTTAGATGTTCACATAAGTCTTGCTGAGGAAAATGATGTGCTAATATGGCAGGAGAACAACAAAGGTGACTTCTCAGTCAAGTCTGCTTACAAGGCCCTTAACAAGAGAACAGCATTGATTGAGAGGGGGGGACAACCCTTTCTTGATTAGCTAGGAATAGACATCGAGATTCACCTACGAAAGAAAGATTCGTAAGCACTAACGTAACTCCCTGATTATAGAAGAGAAGACCTATTCCTAATAATTTGAGTTTATTCATTCTGTCTTTCTTTATGAATTTTGAGAATCTATGGATAAAATAAATACGATGAAAACCAGGGGACAGAAGAAAGAGTGGCCATGGAAACCTAAGGTGCCTTACAAAGTGAATTGTTTTACTTGGCTTTTGGCAAAAGAAGTGGTTCTAACACATGAGAACCTGGACAAGAGGGGTCATCAGTTGGCTTTTAGGTCTTATCTTTCTGGAGAACCAGCTGAGATAGTCAACCATCTTTTCTTTCATTGTAAATAGACAGAACGATTATGGAGTATGTTCACTAGCCTGAAGGGGATCATGTGGGTGAAATCAGGATGCTTTAGAGGAGTACTTAGTAGCTAAAACAGGGATGGGAAATGTTACAAAGGAGGAGAGAGGGAAGATTGTCCCAGCATGCATTTGGTGGTCAATCTGGAAAGAGAGAAACAATAGGAGCTTTAAAAATGTGCAAAACAGTCTACAGGATGTCAAAATAAAGCACTTAGCTTTATTTTACTTTTGGTGTACACATAATTTATTAGCTCACACTGAAGACATCTTTGATGTTCTAGATTGTTTCTAGGCAACAAATATAGCCTTTGAACTTTTAATAGAAATACTTTTGATGGGAAACTACGCTTTTGGTTGTAGTGTACCTGTGGATATATAAAGTAATATTACCAGTTTCAAAAAAAAAAAAGAAGCTCCATGTGGAAGACTACTCAGAGAGGGAGAAAAGGGCTATGTATGCAAAGAGGCTATTCTTAAAATAAAATTCTCATGCATAAGAAGGCCCTTATTTCATTTAGGGTATTTATGTAATAGTTTAGACCTATGAATAGGTGAGAATAGCTCATTTGGACTTAGATTATGTTGGTTGATAATTTGAGCTCACTCTTGAGAGAGTTGAGTGTGAGACCGAGGGCTTTGTTGCTTGAAATTGTTAATAGTTTGCTTGCAAGAGGAAACCTTCCTCTTGAGGGTTCATCTCATAGTACAGGTGTTTGTTGGATTCAATTAATCAGAGGTTGTAGCTTCAATATAACTATACTTGCCCATTAGTTCCCATCTTGTGTCTTGCTTTCTATCCTGTATCTTTATTTCTTGTTCTTAGAATTAGGGTTTCAATTTCCACATTTCAATATTGCATCAGTAGGATGGAGACAGTCTGCTTTAAGTTCTTGTCCTCTAATCTGTTATTTTTTTATAACCATATGTAGTCTCATATAGGTCTCTAGAGTTTCTTTCCGGGATAGAATTGTGATTCCCTTCTTTCTTTTGGTACTTCAGATTTACCGATGTACTTTGCGACGCAATCCATCATCGTCCTTGGCAAATGATTGTATCAGCGCAATGGCTGAGGGGCTGAACTCTGCGTTGTATAATCACTTTCTTGTTCTCCTTTGGCGCAATGGAGATCAAAAATATCTGAGTGGGACGGATATGACTGCTGATTCTGAGTGGGCATCCTTTCAAAGCGTAATAAAACGAATATGCGAAGATTCTGGTCATACTTCTGAAGAACTTTCAGATTCTGTATCATGCTCTTCATGGGAGTTTCTTATTAACAGCAGATATCATAAGCAATACAGAAAAAGTTATCCTATATCTGGATTTTCAGAAGATTCAATTGATCAGCAGGGATTGTATTCACCTGGATCATCCATGGGTACATCAGATAATGCTGGAAATTCTTTGTATGCTGAATTAGTGACTGAGACCCTAGATACACTGCATACTGTATACGAAAGTTTGAAACTAGACAATCTCCGTAAGCGGTAACTTTCCTATTCGTAAATCTATTGTTTCATCAGCTCAGTGGTCATGTTAAACCATCTTCAATGTTCATTTTTCATTTTGGTTGTTGACGCTGATTCTTTATTCCTCTTCACAAGTATTATTGCCCAGTAACATTTTGCTATCTCTGTGCAAAGTATTGGAAGGATCTGGTCTATTGTTCCTGTTTGTATTTTCTGGTGCTTATGGTTGGAAAGAAACTAAAGATGTTTTGATGCTATTGCAACTACCAATCCTAATCTTGAGGCCAGATGCCTGGCTACTCCTAGCTGTTTTAATCTTATCCCTGTATATAACCCAGATTCTTTTTTGGATTTTATTAGATCTTTAGTCATGTTAGACCTTTGGATTTGTCAGCCCTTTAGCCTTATGGTAGGTTCATTTAATCTTTTATGAGCTGATATCTGCCCCCTTTTTGTAACTAAGCATCTCCTTGATGCCTTGTGATTTATAAAACACTTAATTTAAAAAAAAAGGAAAAAAAAAAAGGAAAAAGAACACAATCAAAGGAGAAAGCATATTTCAAGTACAAGGAAACCAAATCTGGAAGTTAATTTTCCATATTTAAAGCCTACTACATGTCCTCCTACGTTTATCCCAAGCAATGTTGTTCTATCTGTGTTACCTGAAAGAGGCAGAGGGAAAGAGAGGAATCAATTCCAGCTTATCTTCTCACATTTACCTTGTATAGAATGTCTTCTATATCTGACCTTTCACATGTACTGTTAAATTCAGCTTTAATGCCTTTTCTCACTGTACATGTCGTAGATCCTCCTGTTTATCCCATAAGAAATAACACCAAAACCCTCTTTGGTATACTTTTATGCATTTAAATGAAAATTGGAGCCCTTCTTAGGATGCATATGATGGAAAAATTGTAAAAATATGGTGGAGCCTTTATAGAATGAGACTGATGTCTGTGAATTATGATTCAACTGTGACCAATGTCAAGATATTTGTATCATCAGTTAAGTTGGACAGAATGAATATGGAGAAATTTCAAGCGCTTCTGCTGCGTAACCTTCTTTGCATCTCTAAACCACCTTGTTTTGGTAATGTTGGTCCATGAATTGTGTGGCTAATGGAGGACACAGTGGCTAGAATTTTAGCTTATCTGGCACCGGAGTGATACTAAAAACTTGTAAATTATTATCTCTGAGTAGAAATATTTTAATTATGAAACGGCTTATCTTTTTTTCACAATTTTATCATAGCTCCGGAGATACAGATTGCCCAGATGCCATAGAAACTGATCTGCATTGATTTTGCAAATAAGGTTTGCGTACACTCTACCTACCCTTCCTAGATCCCACTGTGTGGGACTACACTGGGTATGTTGTTTGTATGGGTCATATAACATAGGTTGTTTGGCATTTCTGTGGAGTCCATTGTTTTTTCATTCAATTCCAATGATTTGTTTGTTATCCAATAACCAGGTGTCCGTAAAACATAAAATTGCAAGAATCTCTCTATAGATAAGCTATTTTCTGTAATATGATTTATTTGGCTGAACTTAGGAGAACCCTGTATGAGGCCCTGATCCCTACCTATATTGCCTACAGATAGCTGTTGTTACCTCGGAGGATCCAAAAGGAAAAAGAAAAAGAAAAATAAAGGAGCAGGTTGTGCATGAGTTTATATCTTTTTGTCCTGTCGGTTTGCAACTCTAAGGTTGATAGTTGTTGGGGTAATTTTGAATCAGAACTCTGGTTGTTTCAATCGGAAACTTTATTAACGTCATATGATTGACTTTATAAGCCATCTCTCTTTGCTAGGTTAGGTTCGTTGAATGCCTCTGCTGTGGATCATTTGAGTTTCTAGTGGGTAAAGCATATCTTACCAAGGAATTGGCACTGTGTTTAGGACTTGGTGTAAACAGTTTAACATAGTCTTGCTGATTGACAATCCCACTAAGGCATCTACCTGTACCTATAAGCAAAGCAACTAATAAGCAAATGAAAGGTACCTTAGTAGTAGAGCTCCATGCATAGAAGTTAAGAAGTAAAGCACCTTCTATTGAGGAAATACTCCGAGCTAGCGCTACCTGAGAAATGAATAACTCAACCCTTTGCTTGCTATTATTTGTGCTGAGCAATTTTTAACTGGATTAACACGCTGACCTCTGCAGTTTTCCTGATGTGACCGATTAAAGTTTTCTTGATGTGTTGGTACAATTCTTTTTCATACTATGGTTCCATTATCTCATATTAGCCACTTAATATATTTAACTTAATGCAGAGATTTGGGTCTTCTGGTGGTTCTATTATGTGATATTGCTGCTCTCCTACACGAAGATTGCTATTTGGATCATTATATACGCGACTTTCCTTGCCTCTCAAAAGGCCATGAAGTATCTCTGACCTCATCCTCCAAGAGAATTCCTCCTAATTTATTCAGGTGGCTTGAGTCCTGCCTGAAGCATGGGTGCTGTTCTGCTAGTATTAGTCATCTCCCCTCTTTGATCTTCAGAGATGGAAGTTCTGTTGTCAACTGGGGACGGAAAATTGTATCATTCTATAGCCTGTTATCTGGTGCTGAGCTTTTGGGGAAGAGGTTATCTTCTGGTGTTTCTTGTGCTATTGCAGCTGGATCGTTTAACACTCCAGAGGAACTAACTGTCTTGGCAATGGTTGGTGAAAGAGTAGGTCTACAGCAGTTAGACTTGCTACCTGCTGGAGTCTCTCTTCCTCTGCGAGATGTAAGTGAAGAGCTAAAAGAATATACATCCAATTTCCTATCCAAAATAAAGAAGTGCAAAATTTGATATTCTGATCTTTTCACCCAAACACACAGATATGGGTGGAAGAGTGTTACATAATGATATCTTTATACCCTTAATGGATGTAGAATCTTCTGCTTTTAATTGCAGCAGTCACGTCACAAAGTTATACTGAGATGTTTCCATGTACTCAAGATCTTTTTTATTTGACTTGTTTTTTAATTAAAGAAGGGGTGGTTTTGTTCTTATGCAGGCATTGGATAAATGCCGTGACTCTCCTCCAATTGATTGGCCTGCTGCTGCATATGTTCTTCTTGGTCGGGAGGATTTGGCTTTCTCACGCTTAGCATATTCAAGAAAATCTGTGGAGCTTGAGCCCCATATGAATGTAAATATGACATGTATGTCTGCTCCTTACATGTTGAACCTGCATCCGGTGACAATTCCTTCCTCGATATCTGACACAATACAGTCAGAGGATAACAAGCTAGAGGATGTAGATTCTGTTGAGGGATATGTGGCTGATGGTATGGAGCATATTTTTAACTCTGGCATCCAGTTGCGTTACGGTCGTGATCTGCGATTGAATGAGGTCAGTTCATTGATATTGTGCATGACTAAAAATAGAAGTTTGCAGGCACCACTTTGCAGTAAATACTTTTCTGCCTCACTTTTAGGAGAGCTATCCATGAGTTTTTAGTTTTTACCTGATGTTAGAGTCATACTTCCCTGAACTGGTTGGCTATCCAATTTTGTCAAGAGCTGATCCACATACATGCTGTTATGGAAACCTGACTCTCATGTCAGTTCTATATATGATGAGCTTGGCCCTGCGTATTGTCCTTTTTTTTTTTTTTGAAGTGTTATAATAAAAACCATCAAGAAGATGCAAACAGATTCCCTAATCAAACGGTGAGAATTCCAGGTACTGCAAAACCTAGTATGAACTGGGAGTTAAACAAGCAAAAACTCAAGGCTGCTAAAGCACTGAGAGGGAACTGATAAAATCTAAAAGGGGAATAGTGTCATTTACAGGGGAATGATTGTCCCAACTAAAAATATTCATCAAACATGTGGATTGAAGAGAGCAGTAAGGGGTTGAAATCCTATGTGGTTTGCAAGCATTGCATAAGGGTGGTGGCTGCAAGTTCCCCTTGTTATAAAAAAAGAGGAGTTGAAGTCCCATCAAAACATCTTCTATTCCTCTCTGTCCATAAACACCAAAAAATACAAGCTGGGACCATTGGCCAGATCTTCTTGATGGATTTATCCACTTCCTACTAACTCCACCTTTCTATTGCTTCATTTAAATTGAAATGGTTTTCCAGCTGATTGCAAAAACTGATAGGAACATAAGCCAAAGGTGCTGCCACAGGACAGTGCACACAACAGGTGGTTTACAACAACAACAACAACAACATACCCAGTGTAATCCCACAAGTGGGGTCTGGGGAGGGTAAAATGTACGCAGAC